>JAQFYV010000305.1:0-12342 GCA_034695065.1 Choneiulus palmatus | reverse complement strand
GTGCAGGGTTCCCGTAGTCTCTCTAGGTGAATGCTGGGGCAGTACCACTAAGGTCGGCCACGACCGCATAACCCCCCTCCCAGGAAGGGCAATGAAGAGCCGTCAAGGCTCGTAGCCCGGGTATGGGATAAAAAAAAATTAAAAATAAAATACTGAATTTTAATAATTGGGTTTCTATGACTTTTCCTGGCAATAAATTCAATTTTCCCTGACTTGCCCTGACCAAAATAAAGTTTTACTGATATTTAAAGGGATTATAAAATTTAATAAAATGTATGACTTTAAATAAAAATGGACACCCAGCAGTTTTTCATTTGCAAATTTAATGCTAATGACAATTAAATATTATATTCTTGGAAAGTGAGCATAAGCTACTGCACAAGAGTACAACATTAAATTTTAAGTGACATACAAATTAACTTACTAAATTTCTCTGATTTTCTGTTCTATTTTGAGAATTTCCCTGACTTTCCTGACCAAATTCCCTTTCCCCGATTTTTCCGGTCAGTATGAACCCCGAGTTATGAGATGATAAAATAAAATAAATTGCCAAAATTACCTCCGCAAACAAGAGTCCCTGCGGTTCCAGGTGTAGAGCCATGCCGTGCCGCACGTCGTCGATGAATTCCTCCAGACGTAAAAACTTGACCGCGCACAGGGAACGCTTGTCACGCCAGTAGATGTCGATTTCTAATTCCCTCGACTGATAAGAAATCCGTCGGTTAACATTTATTCGTTCGAGCTATGGTGGATTTAAAATGAAAGATTCTGGACCTACCCTGTCCAATTCCACGGTAAACCTTTGGTCCCAAGCCTGCTGACTGCACAACTTCCAAGATGTTTGGGCAACTGTCACGTTGTCCAATTTTAATATGGCCATAATTTCATCTAGAATTCATAAAAAAAACACGACTGGAAGCAACTTTCGCATTTAAATGCTAGTTTGAATGATCTTGGAGAGCAACAGAAACCTTATTAACATTTGGAATAATTTTCCAGGTGTTTTCGCTGGAAATCGAGCCCAGGCACAATACTGGGTTAGCAGTATTGGAGCAATATTGCTTCTTTAACAATCATTCTTATGTTTTCAATATCTATATATAGCATCTTTTGACCTGCTTAAATATTTTCTTTTACTCTTGGGAAAGCGATAACTTTTTATTGTTGCAAACTTGTCGATTCTGTAGAATCTGTGACCCGATTCCTTTCCCTCTCCCAGGAAGGAGTTTGTAATCCTTAGCAAATGTCAATTTATGGGGAAACTGTTTTTGGGATTATCAAAATATGTCTGCGAGTTGAATATTTTTTTTTAAAATATAAGAAGTTGGGTAACAGACTTTCTGGCATTAGATCCCTTTTAAAATTAAAGAGCCACCCACGGATAGTAATATTATTAAAGAAGAAGACCACCCTAGAAAAAAATATTTTTCTCTCAGGAGTATGCCTTAAGAAAATACTATTACCAAAATTTTAATACTACGTATGTTATGCTTAGTTATTTAATAAAAAATTAAAGAAAAATAAGTAGTGGCCGAAATACCATTGACATCTTAATGATGTCGTCAACCCACATTTTTTAATGCACGTGCACATTAAAGAACATCAAGTGTAATTTGTCCATGCAATGCATCACATTTCGGAACAAACTCACACCAGTATATTCTTCTTTGTTTGAATGAATGGGTCGATGACATCAGCAACAGACATGTTAAATATATTTAATTTTTTTTTATAAAATAACTATGCATAACATTGTCGTGAAATTTAGGAATATTATTTTGTTAGTGAATACTTTTGAAAGAAAAATACTTTATTCTAGGATGGCCTTCCCTTTTAACATTTTAAACAAGAATTAAATGGCCACCCATGTTATTGGCTTTTGACTTCAAACATAACCTAAGAAACATATATTGCATTTCCTTGATTCGTCTGTGCCAGTTCACCTTGAATTCTCATAAATTTGAAAAATGCTTTGAGTTCCACCAAGTGCAACCTTACAAATGATACACAATGTATATTTAAGACTGCAGTTTGCTGTTGATGTCAGTTTCCATATAGATTTTATAGTTGTCAAAATGGATGACATAAATTACCAAAAATAACATCTATTTAAAACAGGATTTTTGTTCCACCTTGAATAATCTCTTGTATTAGCAAATAATGTGCTCATCATTTTCCTGTATTACTTTGCTTGCCTTTTCCTGCTTCACTATTGAAATAGCTTAGAAAAAAGCAATTGCAATCTGTGTTGGTTTCACTGAACTGGTCCAATGAAGCAGAAGTAAAACAGGTAATTCAAGAAGTGAGACAAATGAATCGGTGAATTGCTGCTAGTTGTAAAAAAAAAATACTGCAGAATATTCCATACAGAAAAGTTGGCACTTTTTCAACAGAATTCTGCAAAAATCTTCTGCAGAAAATTTTCAGTTGTTTCTAGTAGAATTCTGCATAAAAAGTGTCTAATTTTCTGTATGAAATATTCTGTAAAATTCCGCGGGAAGTTTTTTTTTTCATGGGACTCCTGCTCTGAGCACAGAAAAGCAGTCGAATCAAACACCTGATTTGCCACCAAATAAAATGGATTGAAAGGCATTCTGGGAGTAATTTTAAAAGCGATCTACGCCCATGATTGACTGCCGTGATGTTTTTTTTTTACTTTTTCAAAGGTCCGTCCTGATTAATGCTGGGATAGTGCATACAAATTCGTCCAGGACAGTTTTTTCCCAATTATCTCGATTCTAAGCCAAGTTTAAATAGCTTTAGTCTTTGAAATTGACCAAATTTGCAACAGAGTAGAAAAATATTCCATTGAGTCAAGTTGTTTCTATTTATATTAAATAAAAATGAGTCATACTGGACGTGTCCTCCTTGATGCTGTAAGATTTGCTTGACCCTCGTCCCGTTACCGCTTTACTAGTTGCCTTCATGAGACTTTTGAGGTCACCGGGACTCGAGATGCTGCCTTCGCGACGTGAACGACCCGGGACATCTTCGAGCAGATCTTGACATCCCATCAGTCTTACGAATTGTAAAAGAAAATAACAATCAACATTCAGGAAAATCTCAAAGAAATGTAGTTACGAAAAGTACGAAGGTTTTCAAAATGAATTTACCTGACTTCTAATTTTCCCGTGACTGGCGCCGGTTTGGATAGCGACGTTTCGAGAACGTTGAAGAGTGACCTTTGGGCAATGTAATTATTGTTTGTGGTGAAAGGCGACAGATCCGTGTAAACGTACATTGTGGGACTGGGACTAGCTGCCATTGACGATTCCAATTCTTGTTTCAGCACGTCTCGCTTGGGAGAACCCTGAGGAAGATCCTTGAGTCGGAGGTGGAGCGAACGACGGATCAGGTCGAGCTTTTGACTCGATTCAAATAGGGTGGTCTGCGCCTAAAAAATTCACAAACACACGGCCCATGGACAAACTAAAATTTGCACTCCTAGCCACGGTAAATATTCACTATGGGAAAAAAACGATTGGTGATCAAAACAGTGACATGTAAAAATACATTCTGTACTGGGGTACAGCTTTTCTGGATATGCCTCAACAAGTTGAATTCATGCACATTTTTTATTTTTAATTAAATATTTGCAGCATGAAACTTTTATTAAAAGAGACCATTCATACTTATTTCTCAAACTTTCTTTAAAAGAATTAAACGTTAAAGATTTGTCAAGGATAGTATTCCAGAATTAAATTATTGTAGTTTTTTTATGAATTTGTTTACAAAAATAAAATGGCTGAGACTAGACCTGGTTTAAAGGAGAAAGCAAAAAAAGCTATATTTGATTTTAAGTAGGCCTATAGTCGCTTACTCGAGGTTTTGTTAAACGGTTTCCTGGAAAGAATAACTTAAAATGAAACTTTTTATATAGGCTTACATAGGTCCTTCACCACCTAAATTACATTGTTTATTTATATCCTCATAATCTAATGGAGTTTCTCGAGAAAAAACAAATCATTTGGCCTAATTGGAGTTCAGTTCTCTGTAAAATTGCATTTAACATGGACTTCAATATTGTTTGAAATCACAACATCAGCATATGCTCAAAGTTTTCAACTAGCCAAGGTGTTAACCTTTTTTCATCGCTCATGTGATTTCTGTTAAATTTATAGTTTCTTAAGAATGGCCCACTATTAATAGGTGAAGCAGAGCGCTACAAATGTGGCTGACTTCGATCTAAATCCAATTTAGTAAACCTATTTGAAGCTTATTTAAACACCCACTGGGACCTGCTCTAATTTTGATCGGAATAGTGTGCTTATGGAAAATTTGGTTAAAATCCACCCGAAAGACAGGATTTACCGTAACCATAACAAATTTACTGCTCATTCCCATGAATATTGCACCCTCTTTACTCTTCGTTTAAAACATTTGTTTTTATTTATTGTTATCGTTTGTAATAGTTTCCTATCTGTAATCTATTTTTGGTCAACCGTCAGACTTTCCCCTCCATGGGATGAGGGGAACAGGAATGCGGTCGTGGGAAACTAAGTGGTACTGCCCCGGTATTCGCCTGGATTGACTATGGAAAACCATGAAAACCACAATCGAGGCACCCAACCTGGGAATTACTATTCTTCATGTCAATTTGGTTACGCATTTCCTGAAACCCATTATCCTATAAAAGGCCCAGAATAAATCTCAAGTTCCGTAATTAATGTATTAACCCGCAGTCGATAACGGTTAACAGCATTACATTTGTTTACTAGGCGACACGGCGAAGAATCAAAGAATACCTGAAGTGACTAATTTGTGTTCAAACACGTGTTTATTGGCAAAATCAGTGAGACATTTGACGCAACGACGGATCAGAAATAATCTTCAAAAAACGATCGGTCTCTGGACGGGCAAATGCATTTTTTAAAGAGAAAAAACGGCAGGCTTCCACAACAACATCATTTAACACTTAGGCCAACTACGGCTTACCTACATGGTCACCCTGTCTGTAGTATTTGGCCGAAGTTGCGTCTGCCGAAGTGGACGTGAAAGGCGATGATCCGTCGGCACTAAAGTACCTGAGGCACGATTCGCAACTGCAGTTCTTGTTGCGAGCAGGACCCACGTGACGGCCCAGCTTTTTGACGGAGGCAATGGAGCCTCCGAAAACGCTGGCGGCCTTCGCAAAATGTTCGCTCGGCGCGCGGTCGTAGTCCGAAAACGGCCTCGAAGTCCTGCGTGTGGCGACCGGCGCCACCTCTGGTGCATCGCCCTCCTCGTACCGCGCCTCCACTGGAACAATGTTCGAACTCTGCGGCTGCCTTCGCATCGTGCAGAGTTCGGCGCTGGCGCTACTATGACGTGCACGACGGTCGCCGTATGCGCTCTCCTCTTCTGGAGACGGCGCCGAAATCTGAATTCCGACGTCCTCCAGGTCTTCGTCGTCTTCGTCTTCGCAATAGACATCTATGTGAATTATCCTCGGTTTCGTTTTCGACACGACGGACGCCGGATACGAGTAGCGGTAATGCTGTCTATCGTCCGCCGCGGCTCCACCGGATCCCGCCCTGCTCCGAGTCGGCGCAAAGACGGGCGATGCCGCACCACCGCCCGTCTTTGCCCTCGATGTAACATCCTCCCTTTCCTTCTGCCAATCCGACGGCTTGGGAATTTGTGCCATGCCCTGCAGAACGCGGGCATAAGGATCGTCTGGCAGATGTGTAACATCGCTGCTCGCTCTGCCGTAAGACCGAGTCGGCCCTCCCTTCTCGGGAACGTGCGTGCAGAAATGAGACCTGTACATCTGCTTTGGCGGCGGTTGCGGCCTATGGGGTTTGAGCTCGGGTTCGTCCTCGTCGTGCATCGAACTCACGATTTTGTACCGGTTAGGTCCCGGGGTGCTTTCGAATCGCACCTGCATATCGTGGCACACGATGCACTCGCAGTTGGGACCGTGGAACACCGGCTGCTGTCGGGGTTCGCTCCACACCGAGTTGCCCTCTAATGTTATGTTGCAGCTGCTGCGACTACGGGTGCGCCCGTTACCGCCCGTTGCGGGCGCGGACGCCATCTTCTGATATTGCATCGGCGAGGACAACTCACTGCTCCCGTAGCCGGAGTCACCCTTGTGAGACACGCTGGACCAGCGCCCGTTGCTGCCGGGCGGCTTTTTCTCTGCCACGTTGAGAGTTTCCGGTCGTGTCTGCATCATTTGACGATATAAGGGAGGCGAATCTGGAGCGACAGCGCGGGACAAGTCCTCCATGTGGAAAGACTTGGGTCGCTGATTTTGCTGCGGCTGATGATGGTGGTGGTGTTGATGGCGAGGGGATTTTTGGGACATGTGAGGGTGCACAGAATGTACGGGATCGCATGATTGTTGTTGCTGTTGCGGCTGTTGCCACGAGTATTCCATCTGGATCTCACTAGCACCGTCGCGAAACACACGCGTCACATTAGGCCTGACCAAAACCGCCGCAGATTTCGTGTCGTGGCCTTTCCCACCCACCCCCTCTTCTATTACCAGGACTTCGTCATGCCTGCCGCCATCGCCGGCTGCGTTTCCACTTCCCGTCGTCCAAGTCATTTCAAAAGACCATTCCTGGTGGACGTTGCTACGATCGGCCATAATACTTTTTTTGTTGAAGAGGCACTGGAGAGAGACTGGCTAGCTTTTCACACTGGTACGGTGGCAAGTATTTTCACTTGGTGATTGCAGTCCACCGATGGCACGGTCAATGATGTGTTAATCCACATAATGATTCGTATAGTCCTCGTCCATTTAGAATTGGGAGTTTTCAATCTCAAATGAAATATCCTCGCTTGAGCAATGGTATCCAATTTTATGCTAGTTTTTATCAAGATAAGTCACCCAATATTTCACTTCACCTAAATCCTCGATTCTGTTTTGCTTGTATAAATCCATATTAAAGAAATTGGTGTTTAATTTCTAATTGTATTTCCTTTTTTCTTCAATTGTTTGGTCCCGAAGTCGGTGCAAAAACACATGCACGCACGACAAAAAATATTGTGCACCGTAGGAAGAAAAGTGGGGAATTAGAACAAGAATTTCAAAGCGAGAAGCGAAAGAGTGAGCAAATGAATATGCAAGGAAGTCGTAGAAAATAGAGAAGTTACTAACAGCTGCACTCAACTAGGCATAAATAAGGATTGTATAAATAGATTCCACAGTGCTAAAGCCAAGATTCTCGTCTTTCTTTGCCTCAATTTCAATGAAGATTACGGCGCTCACTTTTAAAACAGCGCAAGATCACTTTTCTCTCGTGGAATTTCACTGGAGCTCCCACGGTACACGTCTTGTAAAAATGACGCATCCACCACGTTCTTTACTAGGGGACATTTCCATTCACGAATCCTCACTTCGGGTCACTTGAGGAAAAACAAAAATTCACAAAAAGGCCCAAAAATTGTCTTCAATGAAACTTTTGAAAGCGCACGAGGAAAAAAAAAATAAATGAAATAAAAAAATGAAAGTCGCCAGCATTCACAACCGCAGAAAGGAAGTTTGTTCACTAGCACAGACTGGGATTTTGTTGCGTTGATCCAGTTGCCAAAATGCCGGAAAAAAAATCGGCTACTATTTATAAATTTCAAAAGCGTTTTAGTTCAACTATTTCGGCAGCGAGCAATTGCAATCGGTGAAACGAGACGAAAGCGCACCATGTGGGGTATGAGGCCTATAAAATTCCATAGAAAGTCTGACAACCACCGCCACAGCACTTGCGCCTTCCAAAGGTCCCTCTGGAATCGGTCTGCGGACTTTATCATAAGCGCAATAACGGCATCGATGACAGCCTCAATCTCGGAAATGCCGGTCGGTCCGCCATCGCCGGTTCCCGCATCTTTGAATTCCTCCTCGTTAAAATAATCGGTACAGGTGCCGAGTAAATAATAATATCTGTCAGAAATGCGGAGGGAGCCAAGGATCGAGCCATTGCATTCAAGGATCTTTCACAAATAATAAATACCATTAGGTGCCAAATTAAGTGCGACACTTTCCAGTAAAGGATGCATTTCGCTGGCATCAGAAACGATTTTTTTTCGAAGAACTCAAACGTGGGTCTTTTCACTTCAAAACATGCTATTTTGCATATTCAGCAATGTATATGAGATTCTGGAATGCCAATACCGGTGCATTGCAAATATCCCTAAGTCTTAAGTTACTCGGTGGTGACACAGGTAGCACACATATGAGCACACATTCACTGACAAATGCAAAATGTGTAGTTTGGGGACAATCAAGATAGCTCTCTATTCAAAATACATTGGTTTCTATTTTCTCTTCCTGTGAAGTTCTATAAAAGAACAAGCTATAGGAAAGGTTTTTTTTCTTCTATTGAGCTGCCAGGGATTGTAGCCTACTTAACTATTTTTATCATATACCTTATCGCATCATCTCAAAACAACTTTTTTTTTTTGCTTATTCACATCTCTGTTTCTTATAGCATTACTGGAAACACTCACTTGAACCGACTCATTCTTTAATCTATGATTTCCCTTTTTCAAAGATGAGACATGGATAAAGATAACCGAGAAATATGGATAAGCCTACCAGTATTATGACTGTTTTGGCAACATAAACACTTGTGAAAAAAGCTACAAGCAATTGACTCATTGCTTTAGATAGGCTATTTTAAATTGGCCATCCAAATAGACAGTTATGTCATTCTTACACGTAGGCCTACGGGATAGCACTCTAAAAAGCTAACAGTCCTTTTTTCTACATTAACCATTTACACATGCATATAACTGTTTACTTAACAAATGCAAATAATAATTAATACTAAAAAGCTAAACATCAGCGTATGCTAATGCTTAGGTAACATATTACTTCGGTTAGATAAGCATAGTAGGCTTATAGTATGAAAAGTTGTAGTTTTTTTTCTGTAGGGATTGATAACAATGATGTTTATCACAGATCCAAAACTTGGCTTCTCTTGCCATTTCTTAAAACTAATTTCCTGACTTTACAGACAATTTTTTAAAAAGAGCTTCATCACTACTTATATATTAATATTCTCTTCAATTTGGTATTTTTGTTATGGCTGTGGGCCCTTGGGTTACCGACGTTCAACTATGCACTTCTAAAGGCCTATCATTGAAACTGTTAAGTGATACTACACTCACACTCATACTAATGTTGAGATTTCCTGTACTTAATATGGTTCAAATCAAGCATATATCAACTTATACAAGCATGGTATCCATGCTTGTATAATCTGTTTTAAAGGGGAAGACCACCCTTGAAAAAAGTATTTTTCTATCATGAGTAAACATTAAAAAAATACTATTCCCAAAATTTAACAACTATATTATGCTTAGTTATTTAATAATAAATTAAAGAAAAATCAATTAATGGCAAAAAAATATCATTAACATACAAATGAAGCCAAAAAAGGCGCATTTTGTGGTGCACGTGCAAATCCAGGAAACCCAAATTTTATGTAACTTGCACGTGCAATGCACCACATTTTGGATCTATTTGCCCATTAGGCCTCTCTGATTCAGGCCAGCGTAGGGCTGCAAGATTTGTGAAAGGCAGCTTACAATGGACTGCTAATGCGGCAGAGATGCTTAAACCTCTGCATTGGGATACTTTTAAGGTCATAACAAGAAAGCTTGAGCTTAGGATTATTTTATAGAGATTTAATTTCACGTGCAATTCCTAATTTAATTGCAAATATTTTTCAAGTTAATCTAAGGGCCCAAAGACGTCATGCTCACTAAAATCCCGACTGAGATTCGTGCAAAACAAGAATGCTAGTATTGGTCTTTCTTTTTGCGTTCAATTAGACAATGGAATAGCCTTCCCATAAATAGCTCGGAGTTGTTAAGAATTCATTTAACGAGGATGTTTAAGTCTCGGCTGATGTGGGAGAATTCCCCTGATTGTGGGATTACCCCCTACCATAGGGCATTGGTTTGCTGACAGTAAGGTACTAAGTTGAATTGAATTTAATTCTTTAATTTATTATTAAATAACTAAGCATAATATAGATGTGATATTTTGGCAATAATATTTTCTTAACGTTTATTCTTCAAAGAAAAATACTTTTTTCTAGGGTTGTCTTCCCCTTTAATACAAAATGTACATTACTGAATCCTTAGCACTTTGCCAAACAAGTGTGTGGGCACATACATAAATTTGCTACAGTATTGATATATAGGCCTGATACTAACTTTATTAAGCAAATCGTAATTGAACAGTGAAATTTAATCCTAAGTCTTGCTTAAAATTGAAAGTACAAACGACATGATATCCATTACTATCTGAGCGTACATTTTGGGGTGAGATGACAGTGGGCCTAGTTCATCGTCAGAAAGTCAGTATTAAAATGTGTTCACGTGCGAGAGGAGCATTTAGTTGAAAATAGAAAAGTTAAAATGTGACCCAAATTCGGATTTGCAAACTAATAATGTCAGTGTTAGCCCTGATGGAAGACTTGGCCATTGTGCCAAGATCCATTTCGGGTGATGTGATGTCATATATAGCGTGCTTTGCAAGCTACGGAGCCATTTAATGACGTGTTTTTTCTTGGCTCCCAACGTGCTTTGTGATTAATCAAGCGCCGGTGAGATTTACGCGATCTTTAATCAAGCCAGTAACCAAGGCACAGATTTCTAATCCGGAATTTTTTTCCGTCGGCTTCAATCGGAATGTGCCAAAATATCTCCAGAGTTGCCAGCTTAAAGAGACAAAACAAACTTTCTAAATATTTATGGTAAAGAAGAAAAAAAACCTCAATTGCCCTAAACTTAATAAAGCAATATAGTATACTCGGTAAATATCACTGCCAGCCGAAGTAGATTTCGATACCCTCATAAACAAACAGCGAAGCCTGTAGAAAGAGGAGGATTGACGTCATTACGACCCACAGCCATTGTTCTTAGCAAAATGCCTAACACATTCCCTTATTATTATTTTTCAAATAAAAGTTATTCCTGGCCGAATAAACAGGAAAACGGCAAGAACAAACCTGCGTCTGAAATATATAAGGAAGTTAAATTATCAATTCTGTAGTTGTGTTTGCCCGCGCACCGTCAAAAAATAGCCAGAATCGTGGGCAGATCGGCATGGAGGTGTCAGGTGTTTGAGAAAAAAGAAGATATCTAACAGAAATGCAAGTTTTTGGAAAAGTAATCTCCAACGCCCACGTTGCCATCCATTTGCCAGGTCTTTACGACGAGTGTGTGTATCGGATTGGGAGAAATGGATGAGCCAAACAACAGCTATGGAACCTTTGTTGAAAATAGAAACTGCGGAGGGCGAAGGACGTCGTGGGTGGCAGACAGTGCCAAAGAAAAGGCGTCGGACAAAATGTATGGTGAAGATACAATGCCATATATGCCGTACGCACACACGATGCAAAGGCTTTTTTTTTTGTCAGAATTAAAAAAATGGGAGAAAAAAAACGTTTTCACTTTCTTTTTTCTAATCTTCACCTAACCCACTTGTCTAAACAACTACTGTTCGGGCACGGTTCCAACTGCAGTTCTATGAACGGCAGCAACTAATGGTAGAATGGTATTTTTTCCTACTGTTTGCTTGGTTCCCAATTTAATGCTATTAGATCTTGTAAATGGAGCAAGGGCGCCATTATTAGCATGTCTCTACAAGATTTATTGACAATAAGGTTATTTTCTTTATTTTTTTCCCGTTTCCATTTAGTTTAAGGATGCTTTTACGTCAATATAATGCACATACATTTTGCCTAATAAAAGATATCTTAGTGCAATGACAATTGTGAGGGGGATAGATTTCTTGCCATAAGGTTCAGATCTGGTACCAAGTTTAAATTTAATTCAATCAATGTTAACTAAACAAACTCATCACTACCAGCACTTTTCTTCCATATATGACGCTGAATTGGTTTTGGAAGCTTATGTCAATGGTCCAAACAAAGCCATACTTAAAAGGGTAACACCACCATTGAAAAAAGTATGCATTGAAGTAAAATTAAGAGAAAAAAATGAGAAATCTATGTTATGAGTATGCATTTTATATAAAAAAAAAATTCTTTTTGATTTTAATGAACATTTTGGTAAGAAAACTTGAAGTCTCATTCTTTGAATGAATTTGTTGCTGGCATCATCCGGCTTTATTGGCAGCTTGCCAAGTCAATTCATCCAGCAGTGGAGTATGTGCAAATTGGGCAAGTTATACAGGAAGCAGCCAGATGACGCCATTAATAGGCCAATAGCTTTTTGTAACTGAGGATTACTTTACGTTTATTTATTATTAAATAAATAAGCATATTATAGTAGTTAAATTTTAGGAATAGAATTTGATTATGTAGGCCTATACTATTTTAAGAAAATGTTTTTTCTAGGTCGGTCTTTGCCTTTAACCAGCATGTTGTCCATACCATAAAGATG
>JAQFYV010000304.1:0-12347 GCA_034695065.1 Choneiulus palmatus | reverse complement strand
AGTGTTAATCTAAATGAATAATGCAGCCGGCCATGGTAGAAAATTCTTGGCTTTGTTTCAGCATAAATTGTGGATTTAATTTCTATACTGATTTTTTTTTAAGCTGATGTCGTAGAATAATTTAGATTAATAATTAATGATACCGGTATCGTACATTTATTCAAGTATTGCACTATATTCGTTAAAATAATTCTATAAATGATAATTAATTTATTATCATATATAGAATCATTTCTGAATTTTATATATTTTTGTGCAGCAAACTTTAGTAGAATTCTGAAAAAGTATACTTGTGTTCTCGGTACTTTATAAACAATACTGAATTGGCAAAATGTGTAGGTCTACTAGATATGATAAAGTTTGATTTTTTTTGCTCATCATGCTATATACCCCTTTTCACGGTATTCAGTATGCCTTTATCTGATTCTATAGCGGAAAAATTGTTCGCTTGTAATAATAATTCTTTTGAGTTTTCTTCTTGTGTCTTCCGCCCCATTTACAAAAAGTATCAAAAGAGCGAAACATAATTGCTAATGTTTGCCCACCAGAACATTTCCCATGATGAAAATGCATTTTTTCTTTCTTTAGATCTTGCATAAGACTCGTTTACCAAAATCGTAAGCCTTGCATGGTTGCGAAGTTGCATATAGGAATGCTACGAACCGGAAAATGTCGGCCAATGATCAGGCTTTTATCAAATTTACTTCCTTTTACATGAACTTAATTTATGAATATGTTTTAAGAATGTTTGACTAATTCCATTAGATAAACAAGTCAATGTTTTGAAATCATTAGGGATTTGAAGTGATATTGGGAAGATGTGAACAAAGCTTGGAATGTGGCTATAAAATTGAAGCACGATTATTAATCCTCCTTCAATTATATATTATACGCTCGTAGCCTAATGTACACTTTAAAAATGGAGTAGAAAAATGCTGAAGCATGAGATGTGCAACTTAATGGAAATTCTTTTCATCTATAAATGAGGAGCCTAATTAAAGAAGAAAAAAGGGGGCGCTGATGGAATGCATCGCTTTGTCGAGATTTTTAAAAAGCACGACCCTTTTAAGATATTAGAAGCATTTCTTTAGTTGACATTTGAGATGAACATCTTGCTGCCAAGGCCTAACTCTCAAATTGGCCCGTAATCTAAAAGTAAATATTTGAGTTTATAGAGGGAATTTTTATTTATGACCCTGGAACTGCCTTGCTTTCGATAAATTTTAGGTTCCACTTCAGTCGAAATGATTTCGTCATTTATCTCGCTACCATAACAATCTCTCTCCTCCCACTCACCCCTCCCCCATTTTCTCCCAGTTTTAAAATATAAAGCAATTATAATGGCATAGTGTAACCAGTCGTGCGAAAAGTGGGATATTTTATTATTTCGGATCCTATGTAGGCCTAGAACCCATTATATATAACTAGATTTATGCCTTGAATTACTTGCGTTAGTTTTAAACAATTTCTTGCAAGCGGAAATCCTGTTGCCAGTTATGAATATTTGCAATTTTTAAGTTTGAAAATATGTATTGTTCCTGATACGCTACATTGCCCCTTAACATTTGGCAATCACTGAAAGCAATTGCTATGCGTGAATGGCTAACTTAAGGGGCAGATGACCATTAAGAATCACTAGCGGTACAACCAGACTGTTCACTGGCACTGAGAACATGCAAGTCGTGGCACCACCTCGTGGCTCAACTTGAAAACATTTTTCGTTGGTATCTTTACACGAGACTGATTTAATTGATGACTGTAGGGTAATAAGTTGAATTGAATTGAACTGTTTGTTTTCTGAGTTGTTTCCATTGTTGTTCTTATTATCTCTCGTTAGAGCTAGTTTTTGCATGTTTATTTCAGCAGTCGTTATAACATAAAATATGTAGATATTAAGTTATCCATATTTGCTTATGAATATCCATGTGAAACATGATTTCAATGTAAAAGAGTGTAAATGTATATAGATTTAAAAGCGGTTTTGTCTTAATTTTTTTATCTTACAATCATTTAACTTCATAAATTATACCTCTATCTATCTATTTACTTGCAATGTAAAATTGATCTGGTATCCTATTACTCTTATAGAGTTGGAAGTTGAATAACTTTGATTTTCAATTTTTTTAGTACTTTTTGATAAGGCTTGGCATAATCATGGAAAATCTTGAAAACTAAATCTTTGCATTCTTGCAGGATAAGATGAATGATAAATTGCATAACATAAACAGGAAAGGGGGGATTAAGAGGGCAGGATATAAGTCCTTTGTTGCGCAATACTAAATTTTTCCTATTTTACCGAAATTTGAAAGAGTGTTTGTTGCGAATTTTATCTCATGGAAAGAGATCATAATCTCTTTTAGTTTGTTCAATTAATCTAGCTAAAAGGCAGCTGGTCATCTTCATTAATAATATTTATAAAGAGTTTGAGAATATCCAATTAAAAAATGGTGGTGAAACTATTCACTTTTCAATTTAAGAACCTGTAGATAGGAATTACTGTTTTACCCTTTTTTTTAAAGTTGGAAATGTTGTGGGAGAAAGTACTCTTTCTACATTGAGGTAAGCTTAGTATTACTTAATTGCAATTCCTGAAACAGATAACAAAAAACAATAACCGTTTTTAAAATTATTTTTGGAATACTCAGAACTTCAATGCTAGATTTCCAGTTTAAATGGTTTGACAAATTACAACATTTGGAAGCTGGTTAAATTTACTTTTAAATGCAAATTGCACTGTGCTACATTGTGCTACATGGTAGAGAGGGGACCAAAACATACAAAAGGATGTTTACATAATATTAGAATGTTCCCTTTATACTAAAAATACAAATGATGAATCTTACCCAAACCAGGTTTTTATCCCCTTGTTTGTCGAAATATCTGGTCCCTCAACTTTTATTAACTTTGCATGTTTTTCATCAGCTGCAATTGTGATATTTTGTTCCCAGTTTGAGTGAAGTTGACGAAGGGCCCGGGCCACTAGACGCACGCTCATTTTGGCCACGTATTTGGATGGCTTTGAAGGTCTAATTTGCATTCCTAATATTCCAACCGGGTAATCCAGAAAGTGCTGCTCTTCTTGGCCCGTGGTATCACCGATTAGTATCCATATCCATTCCCCCGTATTCATATTCAATTTTTTGGCATGTTGGAATATCCTTTTGACCAGAGCACCATCACAATGCACCAATAACACTCGACTGCGAAGTTTGACCACTTCGCTCAACACGTGAAAGATTTTGGCATCGATCTGGGCACTGTTAGCACTTCGGGGAATGGTTCTGGGAACAAGCGTGGTCTGGGCACTACGGGTGCAATCCCCGAATTTCTTATACAGGGTTTGAGAGGTGAGGCTATCGTCTATAAGAAAAGTAGTAGATAACCAACTGTTACGCTGTAAAAAAGTAGAAAGGGCTTCGGCCATGTGCTTCAAAGTGGGATTTAATGCTTGGAAAAAAGGATTCACTTCCTGAAAAAAAAAGAAGAAAAAATTTATCAGTGACAGTCCATAATTCATATTCTAGGCATATGTTGATCTATATAAATGTACAATGCTATCAAATAATAGGCCACTATAACAAAAATCGATGGTAACAGACTATGCAGTATAAAACGGATCATCATAAGTCATGTCATAAAAGTAAAATTTGAGCATATTATTCAATTAAATTATACATGGCTTGAACATAGTTGACCTAGATATTTCTGACGTCATGGCATGAATATGTTAAATATTTTAATACCATTGAACTGAAGTTTTGCGTGCAATTTGATTAATGATTTAATGGCTTTAAGGTATGTTAGAGAACCTGACCAAGTAGCTAATTTTAGGTTTTGTGGCAAAGTATACGTGTATTTCACTATTCCGTGTATATGCACTTGATTATATAGCTTGTATATCTCAGTAATAAAATACTGACTTACTTTGCTTTCCTGTTAAAACACACTAAAAAAGATTGATGCCATTATAGTGTTAAAAGATGCATTGTATTCTGGGAGAAGCTGTGCTGTGCTGTTTGTTTACTTGCTTATATAATACTTCTGCATGCATCCATGCGATACCTGCTTGACCATGCAGAACCTATATACGAATGGGACCCTGACCGGAATTTAATGGATTTTGTGGTAGATTTTGGACGGAAGTCCATTCAATGAAGGAAAAGACAGCAAATGTGGGAATTCTTCATGCATGATGTAGGCCTACATTTGTCATAGATTGTGTATATTGATAGTTAAGTGTAACTGAAAATTGGGCTACTTAATGCACTAATGGTTTAACGATTTACGCATAGAATTGTACAGGCTAATGAAAAAGTTTCACATTTGGACTTGTAATTTGTAGGCCTAATCCTTTTTTAAATAGAAATGTGTGAGTTATGGTTTTTTGTGCCGAGAATTTGTACTTTAATTCTCATTCATTAAATGCTTGGTATTGAAGGGGGAAATAAGTACTTTTGTTTAGAAAAAAATAGTTCACTTGCTAAATATTCAAATGTGACGTTTAGTGACATCGATGTGATGTAATTATGGAGGTTTGCCTGGAATTCGTACTAATGTTTGTACACACTCCAGTCAGCAACTTTGACGTGACACTACTTTAAAACGTCATTAGCCATCATGTAATTTTGGGAAGAACATTCACCTCTAAATAGAATATTTCCCACATTTCACTGGTATGCGAAACGTTTCATCCCCTACCAATGGAATCAACGTTAATGCTCAATACAATGGATTGTAGCATTTGTGCATTGAAAGCACGAATGGTACAATCCACTTTATTAAACGTCATAACTGCATTTTTTACATCTTCATTTTCTTTTTCATTCGTTTATTTGAATCCTTTCTTAAAAATCATTTTCGATTCCTGGACACCTTGACTATTAGTAATATGTATTTTTTTCCTTTTAATCTTGCCTTTACATTTAAGAAATTTGAAATAATATGTGTGCAGTTGTGTTGTCATTTATTTAGAAACGAAATGTTAGTGGAATCACTTATGGAATATTGTGCACCAGTTTGGAGCACATTATAGGAGCACTCAAAATCTCGCAATTGAAATGGTTCAGCGTAGAGCTGCTATATCTATAGATTTGCAAAGGGCAATTACAATTGGACTGCTATAGTGTGAAGGAAATGCTTTCTGCATTAAACTAGAATTCCCTGCCTTTTTGAAAGGAGGATTTGAGCCTTGACTTATTTGACAGGTTTAATTTGTCTTGTAATTCTAATTTAGTTTCTAATATTTGTATAACTTGAACGCCAGAGGACAACACGTTCACTCCACTCCTCTTAAGGAAATCCTTGTTGAAAAGAGTGCTTACTATTGATAATTTTTCTTGCCCTCTATCAGACCATGGAATAATCTTCTTAAAAATTGTTCAAAAGTAATATATATTCAGTTTTGTAATGTTGTTTAATTCTCAAAAGAAGTGGGAGCGTTCTCCTGAATGTGGGATAACCCCTACCAAATGGCAATATTTATATGCTGATTGTAGGGAACTGTATTGAATTGATATGAGATATGTTAGTGTTAGGTTCTTATATTGATAACATTTTTGTCATGTGAAGGTATATTTTTCTCATTGGAATGGGATACATTGTTGTATTTAGTCAGGATGTTTTTCTTCTGTGATTGGCATACAAAATTTACTAAAGATGGAGTGTAGCAAAAGTTTTGTCTGGATAGTCTGGTCTTGTCAGCACTCAATGATCGCTCTGTATAGCTGTGTTGCGCAAGTTACTGATTGAACTCACTGTATAAAGTTATGCTTCAACCATTCAATGGTATGGATCAATGTATATACTGTATAATATCCTATGCAAAGCCACGTGATTTATAAACATCACTACCTGCTCCATAGTAGCATTTTGTGCAATTACAGCTGTAATAACATCGCAGATTTGATCAAAATAAAGTATAAAGTAAAGGAGGAATATAAGTAAATTTTTGATATATCTGAAATAATTTTATATTTCATAGAAAAGGGAATGTTCAATGAATTTGAGCCTTTCCCTTTTACTTTAAAAACATAAATTCTAGGTTTTCTAATTCGTGTTGCAATATTTGCCTTTCACATAAAATCTGAACAAGCTTTATTTGAACATTTTTAAGAAGAGATCTCATTGGCTAATACTTTTAAAAAGGCCAAACTTTTAAGGTAGTTCCATAGATTAGGTGTATTATATTTAAAAAATAATGTACTTTTTATATTTTTTAACTTTATATAATCATTTTCTAGTGCAAAAATCTTGTACGAGCTCGTAAATAATGTCTCACTGCAAATGTTATACCCTTAGGGTAAATATTGCAGGTTTCAATTTTATAACAGTAAAAAAACTTAAATTTTAATTCAATGGAAATTGTTTTGGCTATGCCCCTAATCCTAAAATATATTCTTAGAATATAGGTAAACAATAGATGTATAAGCATATAACGTTTTTGGATTTTGTTGCTTCCATCACAGAAGTGGTCACGACCTTATATTGTGGCTTCATGCTTTCTTTACTCTATAAATTCTCTCTCAGAACAGAAGGTGTTAATGGGTATACCTTTTATTGTGAAATGTGATGCAACACCAGTGGCGCCAAAACGTGTCAATTGTTCCCATCTCCATAGAGAGAGCAAAATCCAAATTAGAATAATGGAATGTTTAGTAATGCACTTTCATCTTAATTTAGTGCTATTCACGCATGAGTTTAAATCAGCCATGTTTCACCCTTGCAACCTTGGTGCAATCTGTGCTACGTACGACTTGGCACCTTTTGTTCAGGAAGCTCCCTTCCATATGCTGACTTTATATTTTGTCATCTGTTGTGCATACATTGCAACTGCAGAACGGTACTAATTACTTAGTTATTCAATGGAATATCAACTTAAATCTGGTTTTAGTGGAAAACGTGGAACTGGAATTAACTTTATACATAAATATTTAATGCGCTTTCTAGAAATTTTTAGTTTATTCCAAATATTATTTTATATATACCTCAGGGCTGTCAAAACAATAGAAATTCCACTTTCACATTTTGTGAAAAACTTTTACATTTTCTAAAACTAGGTTGTAAAATGTAAGTTGCTTATCAGTCGAATTGCATCATCCAAACATAGTAGAACAATAGAAAAATTACAGGAAATTAAGTTTATTTTCAAATGGACAAAGGTTGCACTATTCAAAAAATTGACTAAAAATTTATTGTCCACAAAATCTATTAATTATTTTAAAACTATTTATTTTATAGTTTTTCTTACATTAGCCGTTGTTTATTATTAAACTTATATATTCAGTATATATATAAGATAAAAAACCTTTTAAGATAAATTATACAAATGGTGAAACCACAAGGTCAGTTGATATATAGGAGCCCCTCGCTTAGCTCTGGGCTCCTATCAACTAACCTTGTGGTTTCCCATTTGTGTAATTTATCTTAAAAAGTTTATATCTTATACTTATATATGAAATTCTAGGTGTTTTTAATTGAAATAAAAAACATATATAATATGCTTCTGTATAGCAACAACTTCTATAAATTCTATGTAAAATTCCTTAAAACTCTATACAGTTTCTATAAAGATTTATAGAATAGTATATAAAACATCTTGCTGTAGGCGTAGTAGGACGTTCAATGCCTTATATTGTAGTTGCATTACCAATAAAAAACTTACTTAAAAATAAGAAAATCTATATATCGGTAGGCTATTAGCCGTACAGTTTAAAAGTCTATATTTTTCTCTTAAAGCGTATAAGAATTATTCCACTTTTACCATGGCTTTTTTTAATACTCGTGATTGTGGATCCACGCATGAACGCAAATTTCCTATTTGTAACTCTGCCATTTTTGTGTGGAACGATCTCTGAATAGGAAGAAGATTGAAAATTGGTCAATATCGAGTGAATAATGTACGATTTTTTCCCATCATTTCTTCTGGAAGCTAGTCTGTATTGAAAGGATATGACGTTGATCGCCATTTCAACTCCGACCTCATCTTCTTCAACGGTAATGATCCATGGATGGACGAAATGAGTACAGTGTAGCAAACTGAGAAGAGAGAAATAGAAATAAAGATGTGTGTAGGTGTGTGTATATATACACACATATATACAATACTGGGTGTGTGTGATATCGTATAAAGGTACGATGCATTGAACGAGTTGCGGAATTAGAATTTTCTCATTGGCGCCTTTTAAAACCATTTCTGTGTCGTTGCGTGTATCTGTTTTGAGAATACAGGAATATCGGAATCCCTTTTCTTTTTATCTTTTCTTTTGAGCAATTGTGATGTCGTCGTCCCTCCCAACAAATGGGCACGTTTCCATGGCGACCCGAGAAGATGTAGCATCAATTCTCAGATACTTCCTGGCGAGATGGACCCAATTGTGACCTCGTTTGACGTCTGCTTCGTCTTTTGCAATTGTTGCAATGCGCATGAGCAGATCACAGAACTAAGAACAGATACGTGAAGTTTGCTTAGAAAAATCCTATAAAATTATCTCTGATCATGCACTTTGTGCTTGAAGATTCGGGATGGTTAAGCTGTTCGTTGAACATGTTTCATTGAGTATATATGCATATAGTTTTTAAGACAAAAAGTTATCAGTGCATATTTTAATGGTGGGACGTTTTACTCATTGTTCTGGGCAATGCCATATATGCACACTTTCATGTGTTTGTTCGTAGACATACTCAAGAATTGCGGGAGAGTTGGGTGGTGTGCAATATGTTTTTGGAAAGGTCTTAATCTGTAGATTAACCTGAACATAAACATTTTTAGTTGTCCAAGATCGTGGACCGGAGATACTGGTCATTCGCCTGTATAACTCTTTCATTTAAAAACTTCCCTGCAGAGTTCAAATGGATTTGAGAAATTATAACCATGTTGTTTAAAGCTATACAGTATAATGGGTAAAAAATGCAAAATAAGATATATTCAATCGTTGCAATGTGCATGTTAGGCGGAATTTTTGAAAAGCCCTGTTTTCTTTTTTGTAGCATGGCATTCATTTATTGGTATATATATACCAATAAATGAATGCCATGCTACAACAAATTGGTTAATATGTGGACGACCCTTTCTATAGCATTTCCAAGTATTTTCAATATATACACGCAGCTGAAGATATTTGCATGTAATTAGTTAAGGAGTATATTTTTGATTAAGTATTGTTTTATATTGTTTTTAATGGTTGTGGATATCAGCATATACCCCGTCTAGACAGCTTTAAGCATTAACTTATTTTTTTTTTTAGAAAAATGTGTGCTTATAATGAAAATTCTAATTAAAATCTATAAGACATGCATGATCGTATAGAGAAAATCTATACTATATAAAGCTGCAGTATACGCGAGGTATAGTCTACATTATATAAATAACTACTAAAATAATTGTCCAGGTTCAGCCAGGCTCTTAGAGACTATAAATTCTAGGTACCAGACCACCAAACATATGTAATGCGGTGCTAAATCATTATCCTGTTCAACGATACATTGAAATGACAAGTAACCAATCAGCATTCATTCGTCATATAGGCTAAATATAAATATATATATATATATATAATTTGAAAAGTTTATAGTCAAATTATAGACTATAAACATTCAGATTAATTGGACCATTGGACATTTCAGTTCACTCTCTTTGTGAACATGATGATTTTCGATGATTGTCTTCATCAGTCTAGATAATACAAAATAGCTAACCATATATATATAGCTATTGTCAGTTATAATCGGAACTGACAGTAGATTTAAATGGAATTCAATGAACTCAAAATAACTTCCTTTAGTTGAGTATGTTATCGATTTAAGAACAATCTTGAAAACGAATCAGGTAGTTTTTTGTGATTGTTTTAATACATTGGCATGATGTATAGGCCTATATATATTTCTGAACATACAAACTATATATGTTTTTCAATTATTAAGTGGATGAAAGTGAAACTTTTCTTATATCTCCTGTATATTTCTTCCTTATAAGCAATATTAATTGTTAATCAGCAAACAACAAATACAATGGCCCTTAAAATCTCCTATATCGATATATATATATATATATATATACATGTATATACTCTTTAAATTGCCTTTAGCATTCTTTTGTGTTTCCACCAGGGGCCGTGATGCATTGTTTATTGCAAGATTCATTGTCGTTACCATGGATTCGTTTCCTCATGTTCACATCTTGATTATTATCACATTATAAATATTTTTTTATACCATTGTCAAATAATTACTATGAAATGCCATATAATCATAATGGCAATATATATGATCGTCTTTATGCTTTCTACGATACGTTGTGTAAACGTCGTGTGATTAATTTCTCAAATAGGTAATTTTCTATAAAAATAAAGATGCTGTGATAGTAAACCCACATTTGAGCATGCATAATCTACCAAATCCTAATTAAACGAATAAAAAAATGCACTAGGTATGGCGGAAGTGTTTGGAAACATCAAATATATTGCTCTAATCGAAGTGAATAAAATTGATGACTTTATTAAAAAAAATCAATAAAAGTTATTCAATTTATTTGTTTATTTATTTTTATTTAGTCATGGTTTCTTCGTAAATTCCTTTATCATTAAGGAGGGGTTTGAGTACGGAGCCGTAATGCAAATCGCCATAGAGATTTTTAGCTATTTAAATAAAGAGTAATTTTAAAAATAACACCGAAATTTATAGAATATAAAAAGCTAGACGCAAATGGTATTTTTGCACAAATATGCTAAGAATAAAAGGACGACGATATGCTTTAGCTGATGAAATACTCTACATTTTACTATTTTTTATATATTTTTGATAACTATTGGTTGATGAAATCAGGCTTTGTAAATATTTCGAATTTGATCATATCATTAACCAAAATTTATAAATACATGTAAAAAATACTAAAATGTAGATTAAATAGTCAGTTATACATACTGTTGTCCTTTTATTCGTAAGACAAATGGACGATTTATAAAAAAAAATTAAAGTGAGGCAGAAAAAGGCTTTATAATTTCAATTTTACGCGTTTTTATTTTTATTGTATTAATTGCAATACTTTTTTAAAACAAACCCAGGCAATTCGCCCATAGCTATCAAAATTCTACAATTTGATAGAAAATGGCGATGTAAAATTATCTCTATTAGTGATTAACATAGCTGAAAAACCCCCTTAAATTTATAAGTCAAGTCTTTGGAGGGAGTTCTAACTGTAATTACATTTATACACATGTGGTAAAATTAGATTCATAATGTAATTTATATTAACAATTTTGGAATACTTAAAATGGGAAGTCACAGGAAATGGTCGATGCATGCATAAACATATGCAGCGTTAATGCCTGGATTACTGAGGTCTTGCCAATTATAATTAGAAAAAGTAAATTAAGTGCTAAATATATACGTAATAATCTACGCGATGTCTGAAACCATTATGGACTTTCTCTATCCACGACATTCCTTCATAATTGCTCTGCCCTTGGTGATACTGGATGGAATTCCGTATAATGTGCTCTATATGTCTTTCTATACCATAGCAAAATGTTTTTCTTTCACGATTTTTTTATTCTCAGTGAGCCATTTGGTCCAAATGTGAAATGGTCAGCATCCGGAATTGCTTCTTATCTGGAACACAAACTGTTCTGCACTTGGTTGGAATCTGGCTCATGTTCAATTGTTTTTCTGTGCCTTTTTTAAAGCTAGATGCTTAATGCACTTGTTTCAAATTAGCTGCAGACTTTGCAGTCTCAATGTTAGTGTTGTATGAGGCCATTTTCACTAGTATATGGAACTACCAAAAAGTTTCAATCTGAATATTGACTAAGCTTATATACGAGCATAATGAAATCCGGTAGAGGTGAATTAAAATTTTTATATATCGATCACCCAAAATTATGTCTTTATGCTGTAGTCTGTTTCAAAGTTATGTAGGGATGGTGGAATTTTTTTAGAACAGACGAATTCACATCAAAGGAATAAAACCGTGGACTTAAGGGGCTATCGAAAAAGCCCTAGAATGCAGCTGTTTTTTGTAGAGGATATAATCGATTAGATCGTTTTGACTGATTCGTTTCACCAATCTTTTGTATGCTTTTATAAGAATCCGTGGCTGCAGTGCTTGTGATGCTGGTTGAGATGCTTTGGTCAGCTCAGAACAAACTGTCAAGACAAACGAGATAAGATGAACTGCCCACCTCCGTTTAGAGATCAGCCGATTAAACACATAGCTAACTGCCATGCACAACAGTGTATGGCTGTACAAAAAATGTCAAAAGACTAGCTGCATGCTAACTCCTTAAAATTGATGGATTGGTGTGTGTACTTGTAACGACCTTTGAAGTCATTTTGGGCGGAAGTTACATTAAGCT
>JAQFYV010000303.1:0-12347 GCA_034695065.1 Choneiulus palmatus | reverse complement strand
GCGCTCTTAATCAACAAAAATACTACAATAAAGAGAATTTCATCGGCTAAAACATACCGTCGTCATTTTCGTCCTATGAAAATCGGAATTTTAATAACGAATTTTTAAAGATGGAAGAAAATGGTCAAAATTTCATTCTTGTTTTTGATTTAATGAATTTAAATCCTTTTTTAAGGAGTCACGTGTGGCCTAGCTATTAAAATTCTACAAATTCTTGTATCTTTTATGTATTTTTAAAGGGGAAAACCACCATGGAAAAAATTGTTTTTTCTTTCTAGAGTAAACATTAAGAAAATACTATTCGACGTATGTCACGACGACGTACATAAAAAACAAAGGCGTGTCGGCAACTGACCTTTTGGAATCTCCTTCGCTTGGCACCGGGCTTCTTTCTGACCGAAACTTTAACTTTGGGATCGTCTTTCCTGTAGGAACTGGACATGTCTTCGTCGCCCGAATTCTCCTCGAGCGCATTCGTCGAATTGCAGTTTACGTTCCCGCTCTCCGTTTCGGGGCCGTTTCTGTAGACGACCGGAATCGTCGGCGCTTCGACGGATTCCGCCCGTTTCGCATCTTCGTTGGTGGCCTTCCAGGCGGCGTTCCTCTCCACGGCGCGCCTCTTAGGGGTCCTTTCCGCGGCGACGATCTCGTTCTTTGCCACCTTCTCGCTCTTCTCCACCGTCTGCTGCTGCTTCTGCTGCAGTTTCTTTTCCAGGGTCGCCCGCCTCTCCAGGGACCTGGAACTCCTGTCGCTGAGTCTCTCGGCCCGACCGACACCCTTCTCGGAGATTTGATTCTTGACGTGAGTTTCCTTTGGTTTGACGATTTCCTGTCTCTTCGTGGCTTCCACTTTCGACGGCGTCTTCTGCCTGGAGCTCACTGCAGTCCGAGCCTTGGGCGACGAGACTTTTTCCTCCTTCGCCGGAGATCTCGTCTTAAACGTGGATTCGACGGTACTCGCCCTGATCCTTCGGTCTTTTATTCGTTTCGAACTCGAATGACCCACTAAAATTTTAAAAAATATATTATCGTGAATTCCGGGAACATATACAAGCACCAACCATTAAAATTTATAATTGGGTTTCCCTGACTGTTTATCACCAACATTAAAAATTTCTCTTCCCCACGAAATAAAAATATCCCTTATATTCAAATGAATTATGAAATTTAATGAAATGAATGAATTTAAATGAAAATTACAATCAGCATTTTTCGTCTGCAAATTCAGGGCTCTCACTCTTAAAGATGACTATTTTTGTTAGGAATTTAGGAGATTTTTTTAAAGAATTCTGCACATATTATGACATTTTTTATTTGCATGCTACAACAAATTTAAAATAGTTAAAAATATGACTAGAATTAAAATGACATGTATGACATAAATGACTTTGAATTAAAATGACATGTATTTGGTTGCAATATTGCAATGATTAAAAGCTATATTATTATCTCACACATCTGAAAAACTGAACTAAAGAAATGCACCCAATTTAGTGAATAATTTCAATTTTTCCTCTAAAAATATTACATAAATATCCCCTCACTTTTTTTACACATCATAATTTACAAATTCCACTGCTATTTTTGTTTTTCTATTATTCTACATGTAAACATTAATTATTGCATTGCAGTATTGACCCAGGTTTTCAGCACAACCTGGTTTTATTTATGGTGTTTTTTTATAAAATCTGCTTATAAGTTATATAACAAGAACATTTGAAATTGGTTCACCTTTCAAATAGGAAATCATCACATTCTGACATCATTTAATCTATATTACTGTATTATGGAATGTAACTACATGTTTGTTTTGTTATAAGTATTAAATCCGAAGCAAACTTCAGGATTTTTAAGACATTTTTCAAAATTTTACGATAATTTTCTCGTTTTCAAAAAAAAAAAATTAACAGAATAAAAAATGTAAAAATGTAATTTTACCTTTTTCTCTCTACATTTTAGATTTTCTATATAATTTCTGATTGATGAAATGCACACATTTTTATAAATTTAAAATGCAAGCAAATTTATTTAAAAGTATATAAAAAAATGCCAAAAATATAGAGAATGCCATCAGTAAAAACACGGTGTAGTCTTTTTTTACCTAAGATAAACTAACGATTTATAAACAATTTTTTTAAAAAAAAGGCTTTTGCTCCTCTCTTTTACAATTTTATAAATTTTGGTATTTTTTATGTGTTTATGCCTTTTGCTTTGAAAACGGCACGGCATGCAAATCTCCATGGCGATTAACTTTACGGCTCCGTACTCAAACCCGTCGTAAATGCTAACAGCAATTACAAATTATAACCTTGAAAAGTGAACACACGGTACTGCACAAGGGTAATACATTAAATTGTACATTATATACAAATTGACTTATTAAATCCCCTTGAATTTCCCCGACTTTGTACTATTTTGAAAATTTCCTTGACTTTCCCTGACCAAATTCCTCTTCCATGACTTTCCCAGCCTCTCCAACGAACCGCATTAAATACGAGTAGTATAAAACATTTACCTTTTACTTCCTCTTTTCTGTGGCTCTTCCTGCCTATACGCTCCTCCAACTTGGTCTTCTTTTTGATGGGTTCGATGCCGGACGGCGTTTCCGTATCGGGCATCTTGATCCCGGTCTGTGGCAAGTGGTTGTTGGCAGATAACTTGGGCCGGCCTCTTTTTCTGGGCGGCTGCGTCTTGCCGCCGGGTTTACTGGCGACGACCTCTTTCTCCGTCTCGATTTTCGTGTTTTGTATCCTTTTTATTGGCTTTTTCACAACCTAGGGTGAAAAACAAAAAAAAATGGTAAAATATGGAAATAAAAAATCCAGCTAGCCAATTGTAAACGGAAACCGACGGCAACGAAGGCGCTTACCGGGGTTGCCTCGTTCTCGCTCGCTTCGCCGCTATCGTCGTCGTCGTCGTCCGAGGATTGCCGACTAGTGACGAGAGGCATCCACCTGAGACTGTCGGGATCCAATTCCGTCCTCTTTTCCTTGTTGTTATTGAGCCTCGCCATGTGCTCTTCGACCATCTTCTTGCTGACGCTCACCAGTAGCTTACCGTCCTTCTTGGTCATTATGTTCAGAACTTGCAACGTGGAGGCGATGTCGTGCGGACAGATGCCGGTGGATTTGGTAATATCTATGAAGACAAATACAAATGAAAGTATCGACAAAAGATGGGCGCGATTGGAAGTGATGCAGATGCCACAGCCGTTCAGTTCAATTCGGTGCTCTACAATCAGCTAATATATATAATGCCATTTGGTAGGGGGGTGATCACACATTTAATAGAATGCCCCTACGTCTTCGAGACTTAAAGGGGAAGACCACCCTAGAAAACAGCATTTTTCATTCAAGAGTAAACCCTAAGATAATACTATTCCCAAAATTTCAATACTATGTTATGCTTACTTGTTTAATAAGAAATTTAAGAAAAATAAGTAATGGCCAAAATATCATAGACATGTTAATGCTGTCGTTGCAACCACATTTGTCAATGCACCTGCAAATCCAGCACCCCAAATGGAATTTGCACGTGCAATGCATCACATTTTGGAACAAAATCACATGAGTGCATATTTTTGTTGTTGTTTGGACGAAGGAATCAACAATGTCAGCATCAGTCTCATTTCAAATTTATTTTTATTTTTTATAAAATAAATATGCATAATATAGTTGTATAATTTTAGGAATAGTATTTTCTTTATGAATACTTTTGTGAGAAAAGTATCTTTTTCTAGGGTGGTCTTCCCCTTTAAACAAAATTATTAATGGGAAAGTCTTGACTTTGAAACAACTTATTTTTAAATGAAAGCCACTGAAAAGTTTAATACAGAAATGCAATGCCAGGTTAAAATAAAATTACCATTAATTTACAATCAAAAAAAAAAAAATAATGAAAAACTTGATTTAAATGGAAAACAACTTTCATCTGAGAGAAGCCATATTTTCAAAAGTACCACCTATCTTCCATATTGGTAACTAATTTAAACATCACAGCCATCTTAGGAATGTTATAGCGATTTAAGAGTAACGAGCTGTACATTATATTATTTTTAAAACGGCACAAAATGGGCAGTAGTATTGCACATTCATATTTCAACTAAAACTATTACAGCATGCATAATTTGTTCAAATAATTAATGTTCTTACACTAGGTGTTTCTATTAATTAGTGAAGTTAACATTGACAAATAATACTCTAATAAAAACCTCCAGGCATTAATGTTTAACTTGCGCATGTGATATTTCATAGAGAAAAAATGACTACAAGCACGGACTCTTTAAATGATGCAATTACAAGTATTCTTCGGTAGATGGCGCTAGTATTTGCGTTGTTAAAATTAATTCAAGCGCCACCACTATAAGGCAAGATGTCAGCTTTCTCGGTTTTTAAGGAAAACTCATTTTTTTAATAATGGTAACTTGGTTTCAAACATAAGGGTTTTTTCTATTATTATTATCGTGTTTATTTGGATTTAAAAATTACTCGATTCAATGCCAGACTTTCCCTTTTAAGAGGACTGGAGTGAAAATGTCGTCTCCGTCAAGTTTGGTTTAAAAATATTACAAACTCAAAATTACGAGACAAATTAAACCTCTCAAATAGGCCCGGGCTCAAATCCTCACTTTGAATCCAAAGAGAACCCAGGCTTACCTTTAATGGTAAATTTTTGATCTTGGATTTTATGCAGATATTCGAGAATGACGCTTCGCCAATACGCATTGTAACTGACGCGTCCCAAATCCGACAGCGGTTTCTCGGGCGTTCCGGGCAAGCCTTCTTTCCTCGACAACAAGTAACCTGAAATTACACGAGACCAATACAAGTTACGACTCGCCGAAGACCGTCATAACTTTCCGACCGTAAACCGAAACTCACTAAAGTCGATTAGAAAGCGACCGTAGCCTTGCCGCTGATACTGTGGCATCGTCATGATGCAGGACACGTTATACCTTTGCTGACAATGCTTTTCCTATAAAAAAATTAAAAAAAATTGCAAAGTTTTACTTGGGTTTAATTTGGTCAAAAACTCTGTATTACGGCCGATTTACGTCGAACGCACTTTAGAAAAATATCCGATAAGGTGGCAGCCTTTTTTGTCATTTTTAGTAAGTACATAGAAAAGGAACGGCTCCACGTCGTAATACAATGTTTTGTGGTCTAAGAACAGTTTCGCCAGCAGGCACAGGTTCTGACAGTAGATCTTGCTGAAGTTGCCGTCCACTTCGAACACTGAGAGATTGCCGCAGCGATAAATTTCGGTGGCCGGCGGGTGAGTCCACGTGCATTTTTTCTGTTTGAAAATTTATGGATACGAAACAAAAACAATTAGCATTTCTGATAACAAAATAAAAGCCCATTTTAATAAAATACAACCTATAAAGTGTCCTTACCATGTGCCGTAGAAGAATGCTCTTGCTCTTCATATATTTAAGGCAAAATTCACATAGAAACAGCTTTGGCAGCCTAACAGTATAAATACAACAGATAGTAAGCAATTGTAATAAAACAATATTAATTTGGATTTGAATGTACATATAAAAAATATCATTCCAGGCGAAAATTTGCGCTGTGATTATAGTCATTTGTAGGTTAAGGAGGCGAGTGGTCAGCGCCCTCTGATGAGTTTTTTTTTTTTTTTTGTACGAGCAGCACTTCGAATCAATACGCTTCAGCTGCAGAAGTGATCCGTGAAGTGCAGTTATTTGCAAAATGGTGGATGCAAATAACAAACACTTGCAGTCAGTTGGAAGTCAACACGAAATTTCCAGTCTTTTTTCTTTCTCTTTGTTTTTGTTGAAGAGACTACTTATTGGTTATGTAGGTGTGCACAAGCGGTTCTAACTTAACAAAGGTTCACCAGAGGGTGCTGACCACTCACCTGCTTGGCCTGCAATGGACTATAGAAAATACAGCAGTTTGGAAAATAAGGTGCTTAAAGAGCAGAGCTCAAATAGAAAAATACAATACGAAATAACCGAGATCTTACCTAGCATATTCTTGAGGGTAAGGTGAGGAATACCAGGTCTGAATTTCGTATTGGCCGAATTCAATGGCTGCGGGACAGCGCGTCTGAGTTTCTGAAGTAGGGTTAGCAGCTTGGCATACACTCTGGAAATAAATATGGCGGAGAATTTGTAAGAAAACTAGTACGGATGAGGTATGCGTTTTACGATCTAATGCAGTGCTACTATCAGAACCAATTCTATCAGACAAACCCTTGACAATTTTTTTAATAGGCTCCGTGCAATAGGCCCCCTAGCGTTCACTCGGTGCTCAAATGAATGTGAGTTTGAGCGGGAAAACTGAAAGTGACTCAACATGGCGGCCTATGGGATACAAGATCATTGAGAAATATGGTAAAATTAATCATTTCACTCATGTTTTTATTATTGTTTGGAAATTTGATGGTCAGTGTGATTGGTAATATTAATGTGTATCTGATTAAATGACCATTAACATTACTTATATTCAAAAAGCCAGCCCCTTGATAACATTCATTTACGCCCAAGGTCACCAGAAGGTGTCATCCTTGTTCCAAACGTCATCATTGTACGAAGCCTATTACTAGTTGCACTAGTGGACAAATTAGGACCGTTTCTGAATGTCATCTATTGGCACCATTTGTCAAATTAAGCCGATTTTCACTAAATATTCTTATATAGGCCTACAGACAAAAAATAGTTCGCATTTTTTACACGATAGCAAACGTTATTGTATATCCGGCTTTAGTTCATAAAACAGATAAACTCTAAAACATGTTTCTGAATAGATGTTGAAAAGATTCCTTTCTTGAAGTGCATGGAATGACAGACTGCCATTATTAGTTTTTTTTTCTTGAATTCAATTAGACAATGGAGTAATCTTCCGAAATTTGGCTTAAATTTGTTGGGAATTCAACTTAACGATCATGTTTTAAGTGTCAGCAGACATGGGAGAGTCCATTGTAGGGTATTGATTTGAATCGAATGCACTGCTAACATGCAGCTGTTCCAACAGGCTCGATCGGATCGGATGGATAGTGATGCAATCGGACGAACACCCGAAGGAGGAGGACACCGATTACGACAAGCTCCAGGATGACTGGACTGAACTCCAAGTGTCGGGGAATCCCGTCAATTTCGAGAGCATCTGCGAACTGGCCAAGCGTCACGGAGTCCTGAAAGGAGCTTGGCTGTTTCACGTCAAGACGGGCGACAAGGTGGACATCTTGTGGCGGAAAGTGGCCATGGAATTTGCCGACGGTTGCCTGACCGGCGTCGCCACCAAAGTGTCCGTCAGCCCGAACGATCCGTCGTCCGATAACTACGTCCACGTGATCATGGTCAAACATGCGGACTTCACTGACGAGGCTGGCGTCTACAGGTTGCACGAGGCCCTAAGGTGCGCCGGAGTCAAAACCAGACTCTCGTATAAGCCCAAGATCTACAGCCGCTTGGGAATATACCGCAATAATGAACACATGATTCGGCCCACCATTTACCAGAGTCAGTACGACGCCCTGAAAAAGATATGCAAAATTACGCACCTGTACGAGGAGGAGCCATTTGAAAGTGGTCCGGATCTGAAAAGATCCGATCCGGTAACGAGCAGCGATGGTAACATTTAAGGAGGGGTTTCGGTACGGAGCCATAATGTTAATCGCCATAGATATTTGCAGGTAGTTTCATTTTCCAACCAAAAGACAAAAATTCATAAAAAATACCAAATTTTCTATAATTTTAATAGGTAACTAGGTGCATAATAACATAAAAAATAGAAATTTTATATTTTTACCACCAATCTTTAAAAATGTGTTATAAATAGATCAATATTCTTAGGGAAAAAGGATGATGCCACGTTTTAACTGATGAAATTCTTTCCATTTTTAGCATATTTTATATTTTTCATCAACCAAAATTTATAAAATCCCTAACAGAAATAGCTTGGTCATTTTGTGATCAAAAATTATCATTTTTTTCATCAGAAAGAAGTCATTTTTAAAGTCATAAATTGGTCATTTTTGTTCCAAAAATGACTCAATTTATGATCAAGTACCGTAATGACGAATTTATGATCAACTCTTGTAATTGAGCTTTGATCATTAAGTGGTCATATTTTAATCAGTAAGATGACCAATAAATGACTTCAAAATGATCGATTATTGATGTATGATCAATTTATGTTCTATAAAAAAATGACCAATTTAGGAAAATGATCAATGCTGATCACTTTATGACTAAAAAATGACCAATTTTTATACAGATGACCACTTTATGATCACATTATGATCAATCTTTTCTGTAAGGGTATTCACAAGATTTACTTAGAATTTGAAGATACTGTGAGGAAGGGACAAGCATATGAATACACAAAGCCAAAAATGCACAAGTTTTATTCCCAAAAATTCTTTAGAATTTGCCTCCATTTCACGTTTAAAGGATAGAAATTTCATGACCTTCCAATCGATGCCAGTTCAGTGTTATCGGTAGTAGCCATTTTGAAAGCAGATTGATTTGAAGCTTAGCTTATGAAAAAAATGCTCACCAGAGGGCTCTGTCCGATCACCGTGTAAGTGTGAAAATTACTATGGCTCGTAGCGAGCGATCCACCTTTCCAAAACGAAAAATTGTAACTAAGGGACTACACGTCACATGACATCACTTACATTGAATACGTCACGATGACGTCACGACATGGAAACACGTAATTTAATCGTATGTTTTTCCCGAAGTTCGGCTTGGATGTACAACAAGCATCTGATGACGTCATTTTATGACGTCGTATTAGTGATAAGTTCACCTAAGTAACTATAAATACATGTATACAGTGGTGATGTACAACAAGCGCACTTGGCACGAGCGCCGCACGTTCACAAATTCAAAATTCGGAACGTTGGCACGTGCGAGCGCGCTGATTGGCCGATTTTTTCCATTTTCTCCCATGATGCACAGCACGAAGAAGTCTGTAGGACTGTACATTATAAAAAAGAAAACTAAAAAAGAAAATTAACGAAAGTCACAAATTGATTTTAAGCAAAACTGATACTTCCTAGAACCTGATACTTTCGTCAACTATAATCGTTATCGAAAATAAAATAGGTTTGAGTCTACGGCCTACTATAACACTGGCAAATCAATCTCAATTACATTTAAAATATCGTGATGATCAGGAGCACAGGATTCTCAAATTCCTGAAAATATCAAAATTATTCATGAAAGATATAAAAAAAATTTAAATTGAAGGTGTCAAAAGAGCATTGGCAGGTTAAGGTAAATTGCAAATAAATTTTCTGTAGATTCGGCAACAAAGAGCACAGTGTGGAAAGTATCAAAATGATTCACCGAAAACAAGGAAAGACAAATTTTCTAACACTCGGCTGGTCAAATCATTTTGATACTTTTGGGTATGCATTTGGCAACCAAATACCCATCCTGGAAAGTATCAAAATGATTCATCCAAACAAGGAAAGCTACATAAATTTTGTGTCACCAGGCAAGTTGAATCATTCTGATACTTTCGGAAATGCACTCGAACAACGAAGAACACACCCTGGAAAGTATCAAAATGATTCACCAACAACAAGGAAAGACAAATTTGCAGTCACCCGGCTCATTGAATCATTCTGATACTTTCGGGAACGAAGAACACACCCTGGAAAGTATCAAAATAAGTCACAAAAAACACGGAAAGACAAATTTTGTAACATTCGGCTGGTCAAATCATTCTGATACTTTTGGGAATGCATTTGGCAACCAATAACACACTCTGAAAAGTATCAAAATGATTCACCAAAAACTAGAAAAGCTAAATACGCTTTGTGTCACCCAGCAAGTTGAATCATTCTGATACTTTCGGGAATGCATTACGGCTATTTCTAAAAACTTTGCCTAATAAATAAAATTCAAATGTTTAGGGAAACAAAATGTGTTGTAAATGCCTGGGGAATCTGCATAGTGACGGCACAGTTCCGAGCGATCTTTGATCGCATGTTAAAAACGATTATTTCGCAGCGCCTCCTAGCGGTTGAGTTCCACGTGTCTAATATAAATACGCCTTAGTAATTGCAGTTACACATCGAATTGCATTTTTACACATTGACATTTGATGATATGTGGAGGGGTGATCGTCTATGTCTGAGCTTAAGTCGGATTCCTTTCGACCAATGAGAAAGAAGCGATGAGAAAAAACGTTCGCTAGGGGGAGCTGATTGTTTCTTGAAAGGACGAATCAGCATTAGACTAGTTAAGAGCAAATAGGATTCAATCCATGCAAAATTTCGAATTGCACTCGTTTTTGGCTTATTGTATCCCAAATATGAGACTCCAGGATTTAAAAAATAGCAATGCTAAAGTAGTGCCCGTAAACTAGTTATGCCTAACTAGTTAGTAATAACGAATTCCTAACTTTGGAGGGAGTTTGAGTTCGGAACCGTAATGTTAATCGTCATAGAGATTTTTAAGCCATTTAAATGCAAATTAATTTCCAAACGAAAAGACATAAAAATACATAAAAAATACCGAAATTTATAGAATTTTTGAAGCTAGGACCTGAGGAATTTTTTTTTTTTTGAAAAACTGCAATTAACAAAATAAAAAAAAAATAGAAAAATGAAATTTTAAACATTTTCCATCCATCTTTAAAAAAAATTGTTATAAATCGTCCATTTTTCTTAGGACAAAAAGTAATACGGTACAATGTATGTTTTAGCGGAAACAATTCTGTACATTTTAGCAATTTTATATATTTTTTTATAAATTTTGGTCGATGAAATGCAGGCGTTCTAATATTTACAATGGGCGCATTTTATCAACCAAAATTTATAAAAAATATATAAAATTGCTGAAACGTAGAGAATTTTGTCAGCTAAAACATAGCATTGTTATTTTTGTCCTACGAAAAACGGACGATTTATAACAAATTTTAAAAGATGGATGAAAAATGTTTAAAATTTAATTTTTTTACAGTTTTTATTTTATTAATAGCAGTTGTTAAAAACACAAAAATACCGTCTGGTCCTAGCTTCTAAAATTCCACAAATTTCGGTATTTTTATGCCTTCTGGTTTGAAAATTAATGTGCATTTAAATGGCTAAAAATCCCAATGGCGATTAACATTACAGTTCCGTACTCAAAACTGTCCTTAAGTACTGAAAATGAAAGCAATAAGGGGCACCTTAAAAGCGAGATCAATGCTGACAATGTAGCAGCCATCTTGGAATTTCTCTGCTGGCGGCTAGTGAGAGTGCCGCACCCCCCATGGATGGCATTTTTGGCAAGAGCAGGACGTCAACCTTTTGAGTAAGGGTCATATCAGCCACTGGATCAACTTTTCTGAAAATCCGTGCATGGGTCACACTGGTGCAATCCTAACACAAAGATGGCAACACTGACGCCGTTATGAATCCTTTCTCCAGACGGCGCCATGGTGTGGCACGAGGAAGCGAACGCAAATCAAAATGGCGGTGATGGGATCTACTTCGGACGTCTCTGAAAGGCGACCAACCTATGGAATGTGTGCCGAAGCGAGCCGGGTGCTACACCAAAATGGCGACCGCAGGGATCTGGACGACTCTGAAAGGCGACCAACCTAACGAATGTGCGGCGAAGCGAGCCAGGTGTTAAACAAAACTGGCAAAGATGGAATCTACGTCGGACGACTCCGAAAAGCGACCAACCTATAGCACGTGTGGCCATGCAAGCCGGGTGTTAAACAAAAATGGCGGCGATGGGATCTACGTCAGACGACTCCGAAAAGCAACCAACCTAATCAGCGCTTCCAAAAATCCTCCGAGCTTACATCCGGTGTTTCCAAAAGTACGATTTGCTTTCCAAAAATCCTCTGGACGCTCGTCCAAAATGTCACCGACCGCCCGTCGTATCCGTCGAGAAAAGACCGATGGAATACTTCCAATGGAAGGCCGTCTGCTAAGAACTACGTCGTGGACAGCTGGTCGAAATGAGCCGCGCCCTATGCGGAGCGTCTGTAACTTGTTCCAAGTGAGTAAGTAGCCTCCAAAAACTCATTTCGCTTTCGAAATCGATGGACCGTCGTGATGCGTTTTGACGCTTCAAAATTTTGGAGGATTTTTGAAAGCGACTGCTTTTTGAAAGCACTGCATGCGTGGAGAAGCAAATCTGGTGCTACACCAAAAATGGCGGCGATGGGATCCGGACGACTCCGAAAGGCGACCAGCCTATGGAATGTGTGGCGAAGCAGAATAGGTGCGCTACACCCTGTGAGATCACTGGGAGGTGAGCGCGTGTTCTCGAATAGAAAAAAAAACCATGTTAGTTCGTCTCCCTTTCCGTATTTACATTTTTATACACGATCCGAGGATTTAGTTCGAGGTTCGCCGGGTGGAAC
>JAQFYV010000302.1:0-12356 GCA_034695065.1 Choneiulus palmatus | reverse complement strand
TTTCGTGGTAAGTTTATTATTGTCACATATCCTAACATTTTAACTCAATTCTTGCTGTGGGTACCATTCCCCTTTAAGGAAGAAAAGTTTTCCCATTGGACTTTCTAAATAAAGCCATCAAAGAGTTTCCTTATAATAAGGAAGATCGAAAAGATTTGCCCCAGAAAATTTCTGATAAAGAAATCAAAAATAGAAGAAAACGTTTTCGACAAAGGGCTGCATCTATGTTGCAATTAGATTGCTTCCATTTATAATATAAAGCAAGGGTATTGCTGGCAAACATTAGACAAATTATCTTAAACTGCTGCAAATTACAGAATTATGTATATCAACAGTTTCAAATACTACAACTTTAATCACATTAACTGGCCTAATTGACAGCTACTTATAAACTTTTAAAATCTTTGTCCTGGCATTAACATTATTCCAAAAATGCATTACCTCACACACATGGTTACACAAATACTGTGGTTTGAACCAGGACATGAATACTGGTATATGCGATTTGAAGCAAAACATGAGATTTTTAAGAAAAAGGCACGACTCAATTTCAAAAATGTTGCACAATCAATTGCAACTGAGCAATAGCTCTTAATGTGTTCAAATTAGTGCGGATTATCTGTATCAAAATCAACTACTTATATTCTGGGGATGAGGTGAAGGAAGGTGAAACATTCAATCTCCAACAGTGTTCTTTGTGGAAGGACATTCTATGCCATGATTTTCATGTTACAGGTGTTCCTGACTTATATTGCCAGCATTACCTATCCACTACTTATATTAAAGTGCATGGAATACCATATGATTTAGATGTATTCATAAAAGACTTCATAGAAGTGCCACAATTTCTTCAAATAACAAAAATTATTGTCTATGAACATGGAAAATATCTTTTGTGTAAACTCACTTGAAATCGATAAGTTTATTCCAACAATAAATGCATTTCACTGTTTACAAACAAATGACATATCCATAATTGCAGTAAATGAATTAAAATTTAAGTTTCCACAAATTAACTTGTGATTAATAGCAAGCTGTTAGTGATGCTGAAGAATGTGCATGATGCTTGGCAGATTTAATGTGAGTGAAACACATTTTCTAATTGTGATTACTGTGAAGAAAACTTGAAAACTAATAGTAAATTATTACTTGTTATTATTGCAAATTGTATCAATTAATTTCTATTTTAGCAGTACAATAAGCATATCTTTAGATAAAAACTTAAATAGCAACAAATCAGCCAATTGTAACTTTACTTTGTTAATTGGGATTACTGCTAAAGTTGAACAACTATATTCAATGACACACGCAAAAATACCTATTCTGTTTAAGACCTTTAAATATATTATGAAAGCAGATCAAGAGCTGGATGGCTTTACATTATGCCATATAAATTAAGCAGATATGAAAGACATTCTGCCAAATAAAATTAGTGTGGTTCCAAAGATAATGACCTTAGTCAAAATGTATCAGACGTCCAAACATGATAAACTTTCACCAATTCCAACTACTTCATGCACATTTGAGTTTCCTGACAATCCAATATTGGAATCTAGCAGAATTTCTGAGGTATACATCTGATATTTTACAAAATGTTTAGTTCATTCATCTTTCTGTATATCAACAGTTTCAAATGGTTCACTGCTATTGTTGTAATATTGCAAATTTTTAAGGTGGAAGGCATGTTACTGATAGAACTTCAAAGGCAATTGGACTCCCGAAATTTTCAACATATTTTTTGGGTGTGTTGCATAGCCCAAACAAGGATCATATCTTAAAGGAGTGGGACATGCTAATCGAGTAGTGTGTGCTTTCTATGCACTTGAGTGCATAGAAAGTATTTTATAAGTTCTATTGAATTAACATAGTTAGCTAAATCTAATTATGCCATTTTTCAGAGTTAATTAACTAGCAAGTTAAGTCAAAAAGTCAGGACTCATAAATGGCAAACAAACAAACATGGGGAGAAATGTAAGGCTGCTGTTTCTCGTAATAACAGCAGCTTTCAATAAGCATTGACCCAATTGGTAAATCCATTTAAAGCTCCTAAATTTAAATTTCAAAGTATGATAATGTGAAAGAAAAATATTTTCATAATTTAAATGACAGAAAATGTGGAATCCACCATTAAAGAACTGAAAGCATCATCAGATGGTGAAATGATAAATATACCAAAGGTGGCTCGTAGAGAGGAAATTTGAAAGTACCTTATTTTGTACAAAAAAAATTAAAATTATATAATTTCAATATAGAGCACTCTTGAGAGCACAATATAGTTAACTTGTTTATATTTAAAGAATTTGAACTAATAATGGATGACAAAAAGCAATTTAGAATTGGAAGGTGCAACACATGTTTTTTTCAGGAAGTCATGCTCCTACTATCAAGTACTTAATAAATTGTCTAATCAATTCTAAATTTTAATGTTTTTGAAGTGTAATTAATTTCAAACAATTTAAATAGGACTATGATTATGATAAATCAGAAGACATCTTAAGTGCATTGCTGCAAGCCCAAAAGGACTCTAATTGGTCAAAAGTCACAACACGTCTGCAAGCAGTCATTACTGCAAAAGTAAAGATTTGGTTGACATTAATGTGAAATGGAAAGAATATTTCAGTTCAATGATGCAAAATTAATGTTTCATGAAATCTTAGCCTTGCAGAAATAAATTCAGAAATATGTTTTTATCCAGGAAAAGCCAAGATTCGTAGTCAAAAAGATAAGGAACTTCCTCATCTTGTATTTGATGATGAGGTAGCACAGCCCAATTTTTGACTGCATGCAGATGGCCTCATTATTAACAGTGAAAATAACATAAAAAGGTAACTTTGTTATTGTTAACAGCATACTATATTTGGGATTTGTGTTATCAGAATACATTTCAAATAGTGGCACTTCTCCAAGTTGGGAACTTAGGAGAGTGTTGGGGGGATACAAAAAGAGAACTGGGCTCATTAAATAAGAACGAGCATTGTTTTGAATTTTACAGGTATTTTTCTGCAATATGTATTATAAAAAATTGTTTGAAATAAACTTTATCCATATTTGAAAGGTACTTTCATGTTTGTTGTATGCATGGTTAATCTAAAGTTGGGTTTAATCTACTGAAAGGTTGGAACTTTCAAATGTTTAGGGATAATTTAATATTTTTAAAAGTTTTTAAGCTTGTCTGGATACAACTGGAACTATAATATGCTATACAATGATTAAATTCAGACTATGAGTGAATGTTTTTTTCAAAAAAGTCCAAGAAAGACAAAAACATGAAAGATGCAAAAATACTTTTGTCAGTAATAATGGATGTATTGAAAATATAGAAGTATGCTGCATCCATTTTAAAATATGAAAAAATGTATTTTTAAATATATTTTTAGCCATATATCACACTATGTATTATAAATTAGTATGTGTAAAATACATACTTCATGCAAATTATATTAGTTTAGCATATATGGGACATTTTACAGGCTATTTAAAGTCTACAGAGACTACATGGTTCTTAAGGATCGGTTTCAGCCATGCTAATGGCCCATAGAGAATTAATTTACAACAAATCATAGTAATTAAATATTATATGAAGGAAAAAAAAATACCAAAATGTACAGAAATATTAAATCTGGGCCAATAACCCCTTTTCATTTCTCTGCTAGTTTAAAATAATAATGAAAAAAATTAAATTAAAATAAAAAAGCTTACCACCTCTCAGAAAAAAATTCACCAAAAATCAGGTATTTCTTTGCAGGAAAACGGGAAGGGGTTATAGGCCTAGATAATTAAATTATACATTTTAGGTAATTTTGTCTTGTCCCTAACCAATGTAATTTATTAGATTCGTCGTCATTTATTTAAAAATTTAATTTTTTATCCATTTGCTACTGCCACCTAATGGAATTTTATAAGTTTAATGGCATACCTAAAAAATACCAAAATTTGTAGAATTTCAATAGCTAGACGAATTGCCCGGGTTTATTTTAAAAAAGCTTTGCAATTAATAAAAAAACAACGTACTTTTAATGAAAATTTATACTTTTCCGCCAATGTCTTTAAAAATCGTTAAAAATCGACCATTTGTCTTGAGAAGAAATGGACGACGGTATGTTTTAACTGATGAAATACTCTAAATTTTAGCATTTCTTATACATTGATTATAAATGTTGGTTGATGAAATTCATGCATACTAAACATTTAGAATGTGATCACAACATCTGTCATAATTTATAAATACATCTAAATAATGCTAGTGTAAGGAATGCCCTTAGCCCTAGGCTGTTTTTGGCGCCTAAATTTCGTTTCACGGTGATTTATGCAAATGAGCAATTAATTTAATTGCAAGTCATGCTTCTGGAAGTTTCTATATGACATTTCAGTGGTCATCTGATCGAATTGATCAGGTGACTACTGAAAACCAGCAACATGTTTTTGGCTAGAAACAAAGGATTTATAATTTAGTCTGGACATAGATTGCAGTCATGTACGGATGGACGTTTTGCTCTCTGATATTCAGAGGTGTATTTAGTCTCTCAGGGAGAGCTACGAATGGCTTAAATAGCTATTAAGAATTGTTACGAATTTTAATTAAACAGTTTTATTTAATTTAAATTCAAGAGTTTAATTTCAATTATTTCTACGTTTGCAATAAATTCGGAAACTGAGGATGACTCGACATAGACCAGTGTGCCAGCCCTGCTATCTGCACTACAGGACCTGAGACCACCTACAGCCCCAAAGGAAAATCAAACAGTTGACATGGTGTAGGTGTGGGGTACCTGCCATCCATGTTGAAAATATCTAGCAGCACGACATCCATCTTAGTAAATATAATTTGAAATTACGAAAATTAATCAAACTGGACATTTACAGAAACCAAACAAGATGACCGACGGACGGGTTCAAATGAAATGAACTTTACGATGACTGCAATTACAATTACGTTAAACACCGTGGTCCAGGACTAACATGTGGTTTACGATAGCTTTTGACCACAACGGCCGGTGGCATGATAATTAGCGGTTTTACGGACGAACGTGACTGCTAACTTGCTAGTTCTACCTCCTCGTATACGGGTGGTTTATGCCACCAAAACCGAAGCCCAAACCTACGAAGGCGAGGACTATCGAAGACGACGATCCTGCCCGTGCTGGACATGTGCTCAAGCCGTCGAAGACTGAGTACTATGTTGCTGCGGAGGACATCGTCTGGGACGTTATATCTACCAGAAACGTCCGGTAAAATCCAGGAAGAACATGTAAGCAGTCACCACCAGTGCCTAGTACGAAGTTGGTTGCCTGAAGAAGGCAATTATTCGAATCGCCCATCCTTCAGCCATCTACAAGCAGTGACTATACTTCGACGTCGAGACGTGAAACTGCCATAGGTATCATGTCATCATCCGAGCATGAAGCCGACGATATATTCGTTGACCTGAAGCGACTCACCGCGGTAATGGCCAGAACGTTGCAAGGTCAAAACGCGTTGGTTACGAATCTCCTGGAACAACTACAGGGTCCAACAAGAACAGCCTGAAGCCATGGCCATCCGACCAGCCAAAACTCGACAACGCGATCCCGTGAGCTACGTGACGTGATGGTGACGCCGGTTCCGACGCGGACGACCACGTTGATTCCTACGAGGCAATCGCCCTAATCGAGAGTTGGGATCTGGTGCAGAAGAAGACTTATTTTCATCGGACCTTGCGGAGGACCGCGGATGACTTGTTTTTACGCCACGTCGCCACCTTCGAAGCTGGAACCTAAGGTGATTTAAAGACGGCATTCCTTACTTATATCCGGTCACCGACGTACCGGTCCGATTGGCAGACTCGAGCCATGCAACGAAAACAAGGCATCCGGGAAGGTGTTCGAGATTTCTTGACCGACAAGGCTAGCTTATGGCACCGAATTGACGATAACGAATGAGCTGCTAATCAATCATATACGGGCAGGTTTGTTACCTGACATCACCAGCAGGATTGCTGAGATAAAATACACAACGGTACCGGAACTTCAATGTGCAGCAATGGCCATTGAAAACGACATAGCCTTACGGACAACGGGACAACCACGAATAAATATGGTTGACAAGCCAGATAGCCTACCATCTGGAAAGTCTACGAGCGTCTCTCCAACGTCTACAGGGGGAGCGCGACCAAAGACATTTAGGCCACGGAAACAGCAACCGGCTGTTGTCACCTCCGCTTCGATGGAGGGACCACCCACATCAATGCTGACTTGTTTTACCTGTGGACAGGTGGGACATCGATCGCCTGACTGTCCAACATCGAAGTAACGACAATGCTACAACTGTAACAAGCCGGGACACTTCGCTCGCAACTGTAAAAAGCCTTGGGACCGAAAGCACAAAATTGTGTAACCAAGGACCCCATCGCAGTGGTGAACGAACTCCGCAGATGGAATCCCAGGACGAGCTCATCCAAGACGTGCGTGGCGAGCACATCGGACCAACGAAGTCGCGGAAGAAGCTCGACCGACAGTGGATTAATCGATTTAATCTCGCTTACCAACCGGGGCCTGCCAAACGACGGACGGGATTTCAACATGACCCTTTGCCTGAAGTGAAACTTCTCGTTCAGCGCCAGAAATGGATACCCGCTGTTGTGGATTCCGGCGCTACGGTCTCGGTACTGGGTTCTTCTACGATAAATACTATGTTTCACCCAAGGATTCAAAAAGACCGCCGGTCACGAAACGTTGGTGTAAGCCAGGACGCATTGCCGCTGCGCGGACGAGTGACCCTCAACGTGAAGCTAGGAGGTCAAGAATTTCCTCACGAATTCTACGTGATAGACAATTCCAAACGGCCGGTGCCCACCGCTATTCTCGGGAACGACTTTGCACGCACCGCTCGATTGATTGTTGACCACGACGGTCCAGAAGGCCTTAACATTTATTTCAAAGATGTCTACCTTCTCCTGTCAGCCATCAATTGCGTGCTTCCGACCATTGCACAACCGCGAGGGGAACCTGTCAGTTGTGATTTACCGAATAATCCGATTGAGCAGGTCGAATTCGTCCAGGATCCTCATGAAGACCTTGGAAACCTCCTGGTGAAGACAGAACGTGCTGTCCGAATCCCATCACGCACTCAGATGGGATTGCACGTGAAAATCGCCAAAGAACGCCGTTTATTTGGTGCAATCTTCTCCGCTATTACTGGAACGCCAGGGAGTGAGTATCGCCAACGGTCTTATTAACTTATCATTTTCCGATGAAACCGCGAAATTTGTAGTTGCCAACCTGACCGCCAAAAACGTCTGGCTCCATCCAGGCCAAACGGTGGGACAGTTATCTGAGTTGCCCGACGATTGTAAAGTGCGTCCGTTCGAGTTACCTGATGAAGACGAAACCGATGCAACGCCAGAGCAAGTCCAGCACCTCGCCCGGGAGAGATGCATATCTCCTGATCTTGATTAGAACCTGGGTCCTACTCTGACATCAGGCAAGCGTTGTGAACTATTAGAACTGCTACGTGAGTTTCTAGATGTCTTTGCTGCGGACGCGAGTGAGTTAGGTGAATCTTCAATCGCCGAACACCGGGTAAATACGCAGGGACTGCCGCCAGTATACATGCCACCTCTTCGAACAGCTGAACATGCTCGCAAAGTGATCAACAAGGAACTGGACGAAATGCTGGCTATTGGAGTCGTTCGTTTAAGTGCAAGTCCTTACTCCAGCCCCATCATCGTTTCGAAAAAGGATGGGGGGATAAGGTTCTGTGTGGACTACCGCAAACTGAACGAACAAACAAAAACCGAACAGTATCCGCTTCCGCGAATCGATGATGCGCTCGATACCATGTCTGGAACCCGTTACTTCTCTACTTTGGATCTCGCTAGCAGATACTGGCAATTACGTGTCGCCGATGAGGACATTTAGAAGACAGCGTTTACGTGTCATCGCGGCCTGTATGAATTTGTCCGGATGCCGTTTGGACTTTGTAACGCTCCGGCCACTATGCAGCGCGCCCTCGATATTCTCTTGGCTAAGATCAAGTAGGAAGCTTGTCTAGTTTACCTAGATGACGTAATTTCGTATAGGGAGATCTTTCGGATCATGCTTGCTCGACTACGAATGGTCTTCGAGCTAGTACGAGCAGCGAATTTAAAACTCAAACCATCGAAATGCTTCTTTGGATTCGATCGGGCCGCCACTCAGGGACATATGGTTTCCAGAAATGGTGTCGAACCCGACCCTGAAAAGATACGTGCCGTGCGCGATTTTCCAAGTCCTACGATACAGACGGAGCTCCGAAGTTTTTTCAGTTTAGCTGGCTACTACCGCCAATTTATCGAACATTTTGCATCGATTGCTTCGCCCCTTCAGAAGCTAACAAGCAAGAAGGAAAGTTTTCGGTGGGATCAACGGTGTGAAACTGCCTTCGAGACGCTCAAGGAAAAGTTAACAACCGCGCCGATCTTAACGATGTACGAATCCTTCTCTGCCATTGTCGTTACACACTGATGCATCGTCACTTGGACTAGGAGCTGTGCTTTATCAGGGCCATGGTAAAGACCAGACAGTTCTCGTACATTCATCTTGATGCCTGTTGCAGAATAAGAACTATTCCAGAATTGTCCACGATTATTCCGGACCTGAGCTTGAAGCTTTAGCTATGGTCTGGGCCGTTGAGAAAAACCGGCATTATCTTCTTGCTGCCGAATTCCGGATTGTCACAGACAATCATGCACTTTGCCACCTGCAATGGTTGAAAAATTCTCATGGAAAATTTGCAAGATGGCTTATGGAGATGCTTACGTATCGCTACTCCATCGTGCATAAAAGTGGAAAACTACACGTCGATGCGGATGCACTAAGTCGTTGTCCTTTACGATCTCCCCAATTGGATGGGGAAGAACAAGTAAACGTTACCATCCCGAATTTTGAGATCGATCCTTTCGACCGCGATTGTTTTCAGACTGAGCAGGACAACGATGTGACGACGAAAGCTTTCCTGTTGGAGCTACGGTCACCTACCTGTCCAGCTGTAGTGAGTTCATCATATACGATTGTTGATGACTTGCTATATCGCGTACTTACCACGGACGAAAGTGATCCACGTCTGGTCATCGTAGTACCAGAAAAACTTCGAACTGCCATCCTGAAAGCAGGCCATGACTCCGACATCAACTGCCACTTAGGTTTTGCCAAAACTTTAAGTCAAATCCGCCAAATGTTTTGGTAGGACGGTATGCGGACGGAAATTGAACAGTACGTGCGAACATGTGACGTCTGTCAAAGACAGAAGACTTCGACGAAAGCACCCAGCAGTTTGTTGCAGCCGATTGCAACAACGGACATTCCGACTCAGCACTGGGGAATGGACTTCGTGGGACCCTTGCCAGCTGGAAAATGTGGTGTTCGATACATCGCTCTCGCTGTCGACTACAGCACTCGCTTTGTGGTTGCCAAAGCAGTACGATCTGCAAACGGACCAGCCGTGCAACAATTCCTACGAACAGAAATAATGGACCGGTTTGGCTGCCCAGTTGCACTTACCACCGACCTAGGGACACCATTTTTGTCCACAACGTCCAAAGATTTCTACAAAAAGCATTGAATTAACCATCAAAGCACGACACCATACCACCAGCAGGCTGATGGACTTGCTTAATGGGCTAATAAGACGATTATGAATATGGTGAGCCTGAAATTGTGTCCGTTGCACAAACAAAAGGATTGGCCGGATAAGCTAAGCCCATGTGTGTTAGCTTACAACACCAGTATTTAAGCCAGCACTGGATATTCACCGTTTTACCTTATGCATGGATACCATGCCCGGGCTGATTACGCCAATAAAGTGCCTGCATGAGTGCCCTAACCATGAGGGGACCCGTCGTCAAAACGAATTCACGTGACCCGCCAGCGAGCGTGTGATAACTTAGGACGAGCTCAAACCAAGCAAAAAGTTTATTACTGCAAGAGACATGTTGACCGACGATATAATCCAGGGGATTATGAACTAATCGCAGATTTAGCTCCAGTTCTTAGACATAACATGAAGTTACGTCCACCGTACAAAGGACCGGCCCGAGTACGATCTGTGTCAGCAGACGGACTAAATTACACCTGTGAATACGTAACTCACGGGGGAAAAGCTAAAACAACGATTCAACATGTGTCACGGTTGCGGAAATATCAGCCACGAACACCTCTGAAACTTACCTTAAGACGAGTCGAAGGCCAATAGGCTGTTGTTTGATGCTGATATACGGTGTCACGGTAGGACATTTCGGTAAATGACGGGGTGAAATTAAATCATAAGTTACGGATGAGATAATAACATTTACGGCGGGTAAATAGTGTTTGCTTGAAGATTTCTCAGCATTCACTTTGCTCCATTGGTGTTATTTTTAAAGTACGGCAGTGAACGACAAGAATGTCTACATTGCGTGTAATTACAAAGTTCTCATCGGAAATTGGATTGTAAGCTTATTTATTGCAATTTAGCTGTTTTGCAACGGTAATATTACCACTGTGCACGGCTCTCAACCGCTACATTCAGCCTTTGTACTGAAACGAATAAATGAAATAGATCCATCCGTTCCGTCTAGTTAACTGCGTCCGTTCGATAGCCTATAGTAACTGCGTTCTAACCAGCTCTTCAGTTTCATTCATATGTGTTGGGTATCGTTCGGGTCTTCGTCAGTGGTGTTAAAAAGTGAATGAAGCCAGTGATAGAGACTTTGTAAATACGTTTCCATTTCACAGCGTATCAAACAAAACCTAACTAGATCAAGGATTTAAAAAGTCGAGTTTACTACGGGAAAATAAATGGACCAAAACGCTATTATCGAAAATTTATACTTGATAGCAATCTATTCCGTTACGTTCGTTCGCTGTCCGGCTAATTGCAGTACCGAGTACCAGTTGGCAAAGGCCCAATTGCAATGTCGAAACAGTGCCATTAACAAAAGTTTTTTTGTACACGTTCGTTTGGGAAGAAAACTGATAGCCAGTAAATTAGGATTGCTAGCATCAGTTCACCTATTATCATTCGTCCAAACCAAAAAGTCTACTCGGTAACGTTTGTGGCCTCTGCTAACGCAACCAGCTGTACAAGTGTGAAAGGCAAATCGTTCGTCTTTATTTCCCATGTCTTCAATTCCAGTTTAAATCATGGATGAATTCCCCATCAAATTGGAAACTCAAACTTTCCGCTTCGCTGCAACTAGCATCCAGGAATTTCGTCGCGCTTGCCAGCAGGGGCTTGCCCTATTCCCAGATGAGGAAAAGCCCTCGACATCATCTGTTCGTTTGGCCCTGGATGAACCAAGAGAACCGGTGGTCAGAACGCCGTTGCCAGGTGACATCGTGGTTCAACGTCGCCAGCTGGAAGTATTGTCCACAATATCCCAACTGTCTTCTAGTGTAACCACCATTACCAAGAAGTCTGACGCCGTTACGCCCGTTGCAGCTCCTGCTGTGCTTGCGCTGCCCAGTCCATCTCCAACTCCGGCAACCGTATCCGAAGGAACTTCAATGGAATCCTTTTTAAAGAATCTGTTCGGCCACCCGCTATGCTGCGTGGAGATGCAGGATCTGGGACCGGACGCTTTCATTTCCGTCATGCCTGAGTTTGTGGATGCCCACTAATGATGTAAGACACTAAGATTTGTATGCGAGACATTCAGCTCCATCGTTCTCTCAGCAAGTGAGTTCAATGCTCTGTTGTTGGACCTTACCATCGACCTGCTTTGCACCAACCGAGCCGCTGACGTGCCGTGGACGACGTGTGTGCCGACCACCTAATACTCCCCGGAGCTTTGTAGTGTTGCCTGGAAAATTCCGTGGCCGTTTCCTGTGGGTCTTTAGAGAAGGTGCCGACCTCTACGTCGTTTGCGCCGATCTTCAAGGACGTCGCTTCCACATCTATGCATCATCACCACGCCCCTTTATCGTGTCTTGGATTAAGGCGAACCTCCGGCTCCATTCCGACGACGACCTGGATCATGACCATCCATTAGTGGAAGAGCGAATCCACCAGTATCCCGTGTTTGAACAGACTGGACCAGTAATCTTCCTGGCTGTCATCATCCCATGGCGGTTTTTCCAGACGCCCTGGGGTCGTGACCTCAGTTTTTCTACAATGTTATCGAACGTTCGCTTGTCAATGGACAAATTGACAAAAGACCTCGCTGAGAAGATTGGCCAGTAATTTTCTGCCGCTTCCTGTAATATTGTCGGTCATACCAAATCGAGTGTATTTGTGTATTTCTTTTGTTGAAATTAATTGAAGCAATACTTTCGTTTTCTCCATTACGTTTTAAGATATGTACAACGTTCTAATCGTTCGTGACTGTGTCCGTACACAGGAGGACCTGTGAGAAGTAAAGGGTG
>JAQFYV010000301.1:0-12367 GCA_034695065.1 Choneiulus palmatus | reverse complement strand
ATGATACTGATGCTGATGACATAGACCAGTTCATTTGAGCAAAAAACAAAGTACTGAGTGCTCCAATGAAAGATGCTATCATGTCAGCATCAGTATATTTTAAAAATAATTTATTTTTTTATCATAAAATATGTATAAAATAGGAGTGAATTTCTAGGAATACTTTTTTCTCACTTTACTATTGAATGTCAGCCGAGATTGAAACTTTCTTAGTGACCATCTAACTTGTGATTTTTTTCAGAAGTTGAATTAACTTCAGAGCATTTAAAAAAACAATTAAAGAAGGCTAATGATTTTGTCAGGGAGCTAACTGTCCTTAAAGAAATTAATTTTAAATGCCAACATAATGACAATAGCTTATCTGATGGTGATGATTGTGATGTTTATAAAAAAAGTAATTTTCATTTAATGTTTTGTGCATTTTAATTTATTATAATCAAAATCAATAGGACTGACCAAAATGTAAGCTAACTGAATTTTTGTATTTCTAGAAATGGAATGAATTTGTTGTAGGTCCACATACAAGAATTCCATACTTCAAAGCACAATCTTACAATACATCTTCATATGGAAAGTATGTATGTAACCTGTTGGTGGCAGTGTTTGGAAACCAGATGTTGGCCACCCATGTATCCAAAGGATACGACAGCAGTGTAAAAAAGTACCGGATCAGGACAAGTTGGATGATATCATAAGTGAGTAAAATTTTAATGACATTAAAGAGGTAAAATCATTTGGGATATTTAACAATTTTTTTAATTAATTCAGATCATGTCTGCCAAAAATTCAAAGAGAAAACCAACAAGTCATTGGTGAAAGCACCCATATTTGCAGCAAATTGAACAATAAGTCAAAGAAGTACATGCCTACATTTCATTCATTGAAGTTTACTAATAGGGCACAACTTGGCCAGGATGGAGAAGAAGGTTAGAGTAAGAAAATAGGAATTTGAAAAACCAAAGAGTTTGTTAGTTTCTTTAAATATAAAATTTTATATTTTCCAGATGAAGAAAACATCTGAGGCAATGCAGATCTTCAAATTTCAAATTCGAAAACATAAACTTAAGTTTTTATGAAACGTAAACCCTCCTGTTGGCGGGCATTTATAAAAAAATTTGCAGTCTCCAATAAGTGAGCAATCTTTATACTCTTTCTGGGAAATAGGAAGGCACTCTGAAGTTTTCTCATATTTTGAACTTCACTGAATTTCGGTAACATAGTTGACCAAAGAATGAAAATTGTGCATGTCCTTACTCTCAGGTAGTGTAAACTAGCATTTTTATAAATATTTAGCTAAATTTAAGAATGTAAGTCAATGTCAAAAGTAGTTAAAAGCAAACATCAAAATTTGTATACTGCTGTCCTAGAAATTGAAGTTGACTAAGCTTAATTTTAAATGGATTATGTAAATATCCCTAACATTGATGAATAGAAAATATTCAAAATTTTGAAATTCTTTTATAAAATAAAGCTTTAGTGGTGAGGTTTAAAAGTAATTAAGTTTTTCCAAATGCTTTTATAAACAAGTATCTCTTTTAAGCGGACAATATCCAATAGATGGGCATCCTACACGTCCTCCGTTTAATTGTAGACGCCCCCAATTAGAGGGTTTACGGTAAGCATGATCAGCAAATGGAACTGTGATATTCGAGTTTTTACTGTTCAAAAAGCTTAATGAATGGAAAATTTTTACGGGTTGCAATAGTGATTATGTAGCATTCCACATGTTTTTGTGTTAAGTTTGCACAACCCTAATCCTATATTTGAATTTATTTCATTGACACTATCATGTTTTCCTTTAACATTTTAAGTATTTCTATGAGTAATTAATTATTTTCATGATCACTTCTGTCAGATACAGATGTTAATTGTCTTGTGTTTCAAGATCATCAATTGTAAATGCCAAAAATACACGATATTTCACTGAAATACATGAAAATGTTAAAATGCATAATAGCATTAATGAAATAAAAATTAAGTATTCATTTTATAAAAACTAACATAGTGTAGGCTAAATGTCACACAATGCGGTAAATCACTAAAAGCAATTTCAGTGATTTTTCCATTTTTTGCTTTACTTGACCCTGTCAACTGGTATGTCATGCTAAAGAAACACACCATCGGATACAAGTTATCTGAGTTTTACTTGGTTCTAAAAATTTTGAGACCTAGTCAGAACTCTTAGCAGCCATTTTTAATGACAGTTTGCAGCTATATTTCCATTAAGCATTTACGATTTCACCTAGTACTTTTAACTTAAGTGCTCTAATCTACAGACCCTATATCCATGTAATCTACAATCTGGAAACATTTTGAGACCAATGACGAAATCAGAATTGAATGGTAAACTGCAAGCACTTATTAAAATGGACACTTGAATACAATTTACAGGTCTCGAAATTTTAGGAAGAGATTTTATTGAGTGATGCAACTGTTACATCGGCATCTATTTTTTTAAATTCTTTATTTGTTTGTATTCTTGCCTAATTAGGATTCTGAGTCAAAATAAACACAAAGAATTTTATCTGAAAATTTTACATTTATGCATCTGTTTTCACTGCAGATTCATTACAGTATCCTAAAAATGGATTTTCTACACCTGTATTAAAGATATTTTGTGCATTAAACCTGCAATTGACGTAAGGCAAAATCTTAATGTTTAATGGGAACTATTTTTAATGAAATAAAACTGAATTTTTCCTTAAGTAAAAGTGCAGTTTTTAAAAATTACAAATGCAAATATGTTATGATGGTAAACTGCAATGAACATGCAGTAAAACATTCCGTATAATAAAACAATAAACTGCAGTTTTTCCTGCAGGAAAAATGCAGTTTCACATCACGAAAACTGAAGTTATAGAACCGTATAGCTGCAATATTACTGCAGGAAAAATCAAGTAATACTACACGAATTATAAAGTTATAGAACCGTAAAAATGTTATCTTACTGCTGGAAAAATGCAGTATTACTACACGAAAACTGTAGTTATAGAACCAGAAAGCTGCAATATAACTTCAGTTTTCGTGAAGTAATAATGCAGTTTTCTTGCAGAAAAACTAAAGTTTTTTGTTCCATTATACTGCTCTTTTTCTGAATGTTTATTGCAGTAGTAGTACAATATTGACTACACTAAAACTGAAGTACTGCAGTTTTTAAAAGCTGCAGTATTACTGCTGGAGATTTTTTCCTGGGGTGTGCCTTAACAATAGTCTTAAATATCCTCCTGTAGTGCTTAACAGCCAGCCATTAAATAGTCCCTGTCCAAAAATAAAACCAAACTTTTAATAATGTACACATCCATTTGTGATCATAATAAAGTATGGAAGGTTATTTTGCCTAAAAAGTACAGTTAACAAATTAACAAGAATTACATCATATACATAATCGAGTCATATTTAAAGTTATAGTATAGAATGTTAGATATGAGGCTTCTTTGAAAGAGTTTGCTTTAAAAAAAATTATAATAAAAATCACCTTTGCTTTTGGTAAATATAATGCCAACAATAGTTATTATTGACGTCAGTTGCTTAAGTACTAGAGCTAGAAGATGAATGAACCAGAAAGCAAAAATAAAGAGTATCATGGCAAAATAGTTTAAATATATTTCATATTTGCATATTTATAGCATGTATTTGGACTAATCTTGAAATTTAACTGAAAAAGTCACTTCCTGAAATTATGACAGATTAGATGAAATTAATTTGATTATGCGTAACATAAATATAATATTCATTCCCCATAAGTTTAGTGAAAAACCTTATAGTCATTGTATGGAAAGCACACTGTTATGGCACTAAAGGCAGATCTTTACAGATAAAGTCTCCACTATGCACTGTAAATCAAAAATAGGATTTTTGTAAAATATAGTAAAATATTTAAAAGCCTAAATAAAAATAATTTACATATTTCACTTCAACTGCAAGCAGCTATCCTTAAGTTCACCAAGGTAGCAGGAAAAACTGAAATAGGGAATTTTTCCTGTATGAAAATTGGAATTGGCCATTGCTCATAGGGGTGTAGGCATAGAAAGTAGGTTGGATGATTCTCGACCTCAGACTTTTGAAGTATAGTTTAGTTTAGTTTAGTTTATTTACGTATAGCAGTAGCCAAAGGCTAAAAGAACATACGGCAATGGGAATCCATTACAAAAAAAATACAAAGTGACAATTATACAGCTTTCTCGTTTGCGATCACGATAAGTCGGATAATTCAAGTAGAAATTCACGTTTTTTAACAATTTTTGCAATAAGGTTATACAATTGAAAACACTTTTCTTTCTCAATAAATAATACATTTTTAAAATTCAAAATAAAGTTTTCTCTTTGTTTATATTTCAAAGAATTAAGTAAATTGGTTTTCATGTCATTATAATGTGGGCAGATAAATAAAGCATGGAAAATATCTTCGTTTGTTCTGGGTTCAATATTACAAAGTTGACAGGGAATTTTATTAAATTGTGAAATATATTTGTTGTATATTGTATTTATTTTCCCATTTGCTCTGAGTTGAATATAGAATCTGTCCAAACTAAATGGAAGAGGAGAGTTGGCCAGGCATGAGGCTTCTTGATCTAAAAATAGATCTTTATACCAATCAAAATGAGTTGAATCTCTAATTCTCTTACCGTCTTTTTGTCGTAGTTGATCAATTTCTCTATTCAATACATTTCTTATATTAATAATTATTTCTTCAATCGATTGATTGAGCCATAGAGAACTAAAGCCTAAGTTATCTAATTTATTTTTAATTTTAAATGACCAACTATTGGTTTTATTACTGGATAGTAAATTTAGATGAAAAGCATCTTTTAAAATTGAGTCTTCTTTTGAGTTTAATAAAGTTATCCACCATTTGATTAATAATTCCAAGGCAAAAATTTCAAGTGGAAGGAAATTCGTTTCTCGTCGTAAAATATAGCCAGGAGTGTTTTTATCAAGTAAATAAAGTTTTTTAATAAACTGGTCTTGTATTTTTTCAATATTTAAATTGTAGTCCCACCAAATTTGGATTCCATAAAAGTAAACTGATCTTACTATAGCATAGAACAGTTGTTTTTTACTATTCAAATGTTGAATTTTTAATATAGCTAAAGGTTTCCAAATAGCATTTAAGGCTGCACAAGCCTTTTTGAAAAAAAAATTTTAAATTTTTTTACATCTCATGGTAGTATATAGTGGTATGCCTAGATAATTAAAATGGTTAACAATCTCTAATTTTTTCCCTTTGCAGAACCATTGATCAGATTTAGCTAGTTTCCCTCCTCTTCTAAAAATCATTATCTTTGTTTTAAGTAAGTTCATTTCTAATTTCAAACTCTCAAAGTATGTACAAATTTGATTAATTTTCCTTTGTAAATCTATTTTCGAGTCGGCTAGAATTGCAAGGTCATCGGCATAAAGTAATATTTCAATGTATTTATTACAAATTCTTATTGAATGATTATTTTGTTCTTTTAAATAATCAACTATATCAAAGATATAGGAGTTAAAGAGATACGGGCTAATTGGTTCACCTTGTAAAACCCCTTTTTGAACTTGTATTGGTTTAGTATAGCCTGAATTTGTTTTAATTATTACTTGAGCATTTTGATATAGCATCTTCACATTTCTAATAAAATTGTTACTGACTCCTTGTTTAGATAGCTGTTTCCATAGTAACTGGTGATTGACTGAGTCAAAAGCCGCTTTTACATCAATAAACGCAACATAAAGTTTATTTTTTTTTTTGGTAAAGATTTGATTTTTTATAATAGAGTTTAGAATAAAGGCCTGTTCTATGCAAGAGTGTCCCTTTCTAAATCCAGCTTGCTCATTAGCAATGATATTATTTGTTTCCTGCCAGGTTGCAAGTCTTTTTGCTAGAATTGTAGAATATATTTTAGACAATGTATTGAATAGTGTTATTGGTCGGTAATTATTGGGATTGTTTATGTCACCTTTTTTATAGAATGTTAAAACTTTTCCCATCATCCAATCTTTAGGGACATAGTTTCTTGTAAGCATTTCATTGAAGGTTTTGAGCAGATATGGTTGAATTTGTGAAATTATTGCTTTATAGCATTCATTTGGAATGCCATCTAACCCTGGAGCCTTATTATTTTTTTAATTTTTTTAATAACTGTAGTTAATTCTGTTTCAGTAATTGGTCCATCAAGAATTTCATTAAATTCTACTGTTAAGTTTTGAGAATTATTTCCACCTTCAATTATATGCTCAGAATTGCTATATAAGTTTTGAAAGTGATTTAACCAATCTACTTCTTTAATGTTGTTGGTTACATACTTTTTCCTAGAAATACTATTTATTGTTTCCCAGAATGATTTTGAGCTCTTACATGCTATTATTTGCTCATTAATTTTTCTAAAATAATTCAATTTTTCATTTTTTAATAATTGTTTATATATCTTTTTTTGGGTATTTAATTTAATTTTTATACTTAACAGATTTAATTTATTGTATTCTTTCTGTAATTTCTTTAATTTTCTCCTTTGCATATAGCAGGTCTTTGAGAAAAATTAAGGAAATTTTTTCTTACAGGATTTCACTTTTTTGTTTTTTGAAATCCATTTCAACAATTCTGCGCAGAATTGTTGAAATGGATTTCAAAAAACATTAATTACATTTATTCCATTGTGCGCAATATTTCCTTCATTCGAGCAAAATAGCACCTCAAATTGATTGGTAAATTGCTCCATCTCTCCAGTTTTGACAAATATTCTAGAGTTTGTTTCAGAGCTCATAGTGTTTGTTTCCGGATTAAAGTTATTATCAGCAAATTGGTTGTTAAGCGATATATGAACTAATTTGTGTTGAGATTCAGGATAAGAATTTATAGAAAAATCTAATATAAAGTTATCCGGAATTGTTTTATCAATACATATCCAGTCAATTACTGACTGTCCATTATATGAATTAAAGGTACATTCCCCAATCTTATCATTACTGTGATTTCCATTTAAAGGTATTATTGAATTTTCAATTAAAAAGTTGCGGAGGATTTTGCCTCTTTTGTTTAGACAAAAATCTTGTGATTGTCTTATATTATTTAAAGGTAACAAGGACTGAATATCAGTTAGTCCTAAATCATGAACAGAGCATTTGTTGCTTATCCTTGCATTCAGGTCTCCCCCTATGATCATCATGTCAGAGTTAGTTCTAAGTTTCAAACATATATTTAATTTCTCTTTAAAGATTTCATCATAATAAACACCTGGTTGAATATACATTAAGTTAATTAATAAATTTTCATTCATTCTTTTATCTCTGAGAAGTACTTTAAAGATAATTCCAAATTTATCTTCCCTGATAATTTGAATATTTATTTCATTATTTATAAAAATTATCCAGCCTCCCATAGCTCGGCCAAACTTATTTTCTCTATCCGCGGCCCAGTTTCGTAGAAAATATTTACCATCTATTTTTTCCAATTCTTTTTCATGCCAAGTTTCACAAATGAATAAAATGTCAAAGTTATCTTTCTTTGCATCTATAAATAATTTATTTCTAAAGTAACCCTCACAGTTCCATATTCCTAGCTTAATTGGAGGCTCTTCGTTGGTTTTCACATCCAGAGTTGGCTGTACAAAATTGGACTGTCAATTTGCTTTTGATTTACTTCTTGTACCAGTACTAGGAACAGAATTGCTGATTTTTGATAAGTAAAGTGTTGTAGCTTCTGGTTTTTCTTAGGATAGTTGTCTGTCTTCTTTTCTCCCTTTTTGTATTTTGATGTTTGTGCTTGCGTGTCCGTGTCTGAAGCTTCTTGTTCTTCACTACTTTTCAAGGATGCATTCGAATCCTGAGAATTACTACGGGAGCGGTTTTTTTGTGAAGTGGTTTTAGTATTTTTCTTATGTAGTTTTGAAGAAATTGCACGTTTTTCTAGATCTTCATATGAGAAATACATTCCATCTATACATAGTTTATCCATTCGTAATGAGACCGTTTTGCCCTCAGCTTTTTCTTTTTTAAGGAATGGTAACAGCATTTTACGCTTCTGTCTTAATTCTCTTGAATAGTCTCCAGTAAAATTGATATTTGTATCCTTAAGTTTAAATGCATTTTTAAATATAAGTCGTCTTGTTTCTTCATCATCAATATTTGAAATTATTGGGATGTTCTTTGGGTTTCTTGCATGCAGCCTATGTGTTCTTCCAATCAATGGGTTGGTTATAGCCATTTGCTTTCTTAGGAATTCAATTAAAACCTTTCTGGTATCTTGGTAATTTTTTGATGTTTTTTTCGGAATCCCATAGAAGATAAGGTTATTTCTTCTGGATCTGTTTTCTAATTCATCTAATTTCATTTCAACTTGAGAGAACTTAGTTTCAAATTTTTTGCATTCATCTGTAAAATCTTCATTTTTTGATTTAAGTATTCCAATTTCTGTTTGGATGTCATCAATTGTATTAACAATAGTAGATAAATTGTCATTGATAGGTTTCAGCATTGCTTCCATAATTTCAATAAATGAGGCATTGGTTAGTCCATCATTTGGTTGTTTGTTTAGTTTTTTTAACAACTCATCTGTATGTGAGATCCTGTAGTTTCACTGGATGGGCCAGGATTGTATTCAATCCCACTAATTAACAACAGAATGAGAGCAGTGTACAGTAGGAATTTTGTAGAAAATCGTTTTAAGTTGTTCTTTGGTTCAAAGTCACATTCTTGAGATTTTTTCTTCATGTTGTTTTTTCCACCATTGAAATAACCAATTGTTTTCCTCCACTGTTCAGTGTCGTTCATTTTAATTAAAGGAAACTTATTTAGTTTACTCACAGTTCAGTTACTATTTTATATTATCCAGTAGAATTTATTATGTATTCACTGTTCTGACTATAATTTATATAATCAAAATGTAGCACAAATCACTATTGAAAGCTTCACAAATTTTCCAGTATGATCTACAGTGGTAGAAACCAGGCTTCTATGTTAATTCAGGTAATAATCACAGTTCTAATTAATAGTATTTGTAGTTGTTTACTATTTCTTTACGATATAATCCTTTGCTTGGAGAGCATCAACTATTCATGTTCACTGTTCAGGCACCATGTTCACTGTTCAGGCAAAGAGTTTTGGAGGATACTTACGCACTTGGAACAAGTTCCGGACGCCCTACGAAGTACACGGCCTATTTCGATCAACGGCTGTGACGTCACTGTTAGCAGACGCTCTTCCGTCAGAACTATTCCACCAAGCTTTTTTCTCGGAGGATCTGACGGTCCGCCTTTTGGAACGTTTTGGAGGATAACTTGGAGGGTTTTTGAAGGCAAAATCGTACTGGAGCGTACTTTTTGTAGCTCCAGGTGGAAGTCTGGAGGGTTTTTGAAAGCGCTGTATCAGATGGTAAATTTGAGGATCGGAATACTTTTAAAGTTTTATTTACATTGGACTTAGCCATTTTGCAAAATGAGTAACAGTTGAGTAACAAGATGAGTACAGCAAGGTAACAGTTTTGTTAAGCCTTTGCAGGGCATGATATTATGTGGGGCAAATTTAAATTTACATTGCTCAGCTGCTGATTTTAATATTAAATGAAGTTTATTGAAAGTTTCATTTATGATGTTCTGAGAATCTATTTGCCAGGAATTTACTAGTGATTTACAGTAGCTTGTAAAGTTAGATTCTTGTGCAGTTTTCCAAATTTATTTTTCTTTAAGTTTGGTGGGTTTGAAGACTTGAGTATCACACAAATTGTTAGTTGTTAGTAAAGAGATGTCAAGAATTTGGTGGGAAGATAAAGCAGTTGGAGTAATGTTGAAGTTAGTAAGTAGGCTATTAACTAGGTTGATGGATGCAAATGCGAAGTCTATAGTCGATACACCAAGGGACAATATGAAAGTGTAATGACCTGGGAGGTCAGTAATACAATTACCATTAAGGGGCAAAAAAGAATTTGAATGGCAAAAAGTTAACATGGATGAGCCTCCCTGGTCCCATTTTTGGTCTTTTCAGGCTCTTAGTGTTGTGATTATAGGATTTTCAATCAGCCGTGACAAACCAAGATCTTTGATGGAACCCTTATTATTTAAATGTATATTAAAGTCACCTACTAATAAGATATTGTTAGAAAGGGTAATAAGATGCTCAACTTGTGTAAGGACACCGTCTAAGTAGTTAGCATTAATCTTGCCAGGAGGGCAGTAAGTTGCTAGCAAGTATACTCCTTACATTTATAATTTGTATAGTAAATTTTTAAGATTATATAGTTTGGAGAGGTGGCTATAGTTTCGTAATGGATAACCTTGTTTACCAATATACAAAGACCCGCGCAAGCCCTACCAAAATTATTAGGTTTTAGAGCCTTCGAAGATATGATATTATGTCTAGGAAAAAGGCCCGGGTTCGGAGGGTTAGTGAGCCAGGTTTCAGAGAGGAATGTTATTTGAGCTTGCATAGTTAGACCAATGATAAAGTTAATCTTGAATACAAAACTTTCACAGTTCCATGCATAAATTTTTAATTTGGGTCCTGAATGGTCAGTAATAATTGGGTATTTTGCATTGTTAAAATGAGCAATATCATTATTATGTGAATATGATAAAGGTTTCGAAGTGGTCGGGTGAATACTTCATTTTTGACAAAATTTGTAGTTCGACAAGTCATTGGTTTTCTTCGACTTTGCAGGTTGACACGAGGGGTTACCTGCCGGAGAACGAGTATTCGAATGTTGTTTTGGTTTAGCACCTGTGTGGGTTTTAATGGAAATTGTTGGTCCCGGTCTTCCTGCAGAATGTAGAGATCTGTCTGAAGGCTGCACATTTTTTGATGTAAGGGTTTCTTGCTGGCAAGGTGATGGTGAGGGAGAGTTTACATTCTCAAGTGCAGTCACAAGAACCAATCCAGGGGAAAGTGCAGTGGCTTTATAAAGCTTGGTTGTGAGATTAGGTTGACAGGCACTGGGGGGAAACCTCATGATCTGAAGAGACTGATGTTGGTGGTGATTTAGACGTTTGGAAGCCTTTGGAAATATACTGTATATTACTTTGAACTTCAGGAAGGTCATCTGCGTGGAATAGTTGCCCATAGATAAATAAGTTGGTGTGTCTTAATATTGCTTTGTGGCCCTCTTTACGGGCATCCTTAATATAATATAACAGTTTACTTCGGATTGCCGATGTTTCTTGGGAGTAGTCCTGTTTAATAAAGAAATCCGTGCCTTGTAGAGATTTTGTCTTGGAAAGAATGGCAATTTTATCTTCTTCGGCCAGGAATTGGACAATGATAGGGTAAAATTTATTTTTCCCTAAGGGTAGTCGGTGGATTCTACCTTTAATCTCCAGAGTTAGATCGAAGTGTTTAGCAAAAAAATTTGGATAAGATTATTCAGCTTTAGGCGGTTTTCTTTATCATTTTGGTGGAGACCGTAGAAAATGAGATTTCCTCTTCTATTCCTGTCCTCTGCATCTGTCACTTTCCTTTTTAATGTAAAAATTTTAGTTTTAAGCAAGTCGTTTGACTCTTGCAATTTGGTTAGGTTTGAACATAACATACTAAAATCATTAGCTAGTTTACTTGTTGATTGTTCGACTGTGGCTATTTTTGATGTGATAGATTCTAGTATTCCGGGTATTTCAGCATGTAATACTTCTTTTAATAGTGATCTCATCGAGTCATGATCAGTCTGGTTGAAAGTTGATGGTCCCGGGTTGACTTCAATTCCCCCTATAATTAGCAGGATACAAATCAGCATTGCTGGTAGCAGGGAGTGATTGACCGTAGGTTTTGTTAATGATTGAAGCACGTGGCGAGGCCTAGCGTTAGCTCGGCCGCCATTAAAGCACCCCACACGTACGCGCATTGTTAGAAGGTCAATCATCTTCGAAAACTTGCCAGTATAAACAAGATGAATAATGTAGGTCACTCGTAGTGTAATACTATACTTTAAGTGTGGTATGTTTTGAAAATAATATAAAATAGAAAAGTATGAGGACCGATTGTCTTTGGTAGCCTAAATCCACGGAGCATAGGAAAAAAACGTCTATCCACGACAAGAGCTAACAGCGCCACCAGGATGTTAGATATAAGGAGGAGCTTTGTCAGGTTTCCTAATGATAACAGTCATATGACATGCCATGTGACGTCGGCCATCTTGCTTCATTCAAAAAATACATTACACCCAAGGGAAAAGCAGTGAAATTGCTGTGGATTCTTACCCTTGTTTTGAGGTGAGTACTGGGTTTAATTTAGGATTAGAAAACTTTTCTGCAAAAATTTTTTCTGCAGAGACTTTTAAGGGATTAAAAATAAATAATTAAGACATTTGCAACTTTATACACATAGAGCTGCATTACCTATAGAACTTTGATTACCTATATAGGTCATTAATATACTTACACTCATCGTCCTTTCTACGAAGAAGAAAATT
>JAQFYV010000300.1:0-12394 GCA_034695065.1 Choneiulus palmatus | reverse complement strand
GTTTACTTACAGAAAAACTGCAGTTTTCCTGCAAGTATTTTACAGTTTTGTTTCATAAAATTGCGAATTTTCTGCAGGAATTTTTTTGCTGAGCAGATGCACCTAATTTTGATGAATTTATATATGCACCTTAAATAGAAATTTTGCAGGATTGGGAAACTTTTTAAAACGCTAGTTCACTTGGATAGTTTGGGAAATTTTGTTCTTGTAAATACATGCATATTGAAAATTGTTGAAAGTTGTAACTATAAGTTGTAATGTTAATAATATATTGACTGCAGGTATTGGGTTTGCTTTGATTTTATCAAAGGAAAAGTCATGACAAATTTTGGTTTTGCAGTGTTGTTCTATTACCAAGAATTTGAATGACGTCATAACATGAGTGATATGTGCACTTCAATATTAAACTACCTGTCAGTTAATCTTAGCATAAAAGGGCAGTTGGTTTTCTTTATAAAGCTTTTAAAATTTACATTTTGCTTTAAATTAGAAATAAACTTGATTTGTTCAGTAGCTGATATCCCTGTAAAAAATTGTGAGCTGATTATAATAATAATAACAACAATATACACATTTGCTGCAACATTCATTTATTAGATAAATTATAAAATGAGAAGTTTTAATAATAACGTAGAAGACTAGACAAAACATTAAATGTCAAATCATAAAAGTCGATATATTTTTACATCAATCAACAGATTACACCTGACCGACTTTAATATTTTCAGATCCATTTCATGAGTAGCATATTCACTGCGACTGAAATATGTCCAATCTTTGACAATACACTATTCATACGTACATGTACAACTAGTGCTTATTAGGGAATCTATTGGATAACAACAGTAATATGTCTTTTTCTAAGTATATACGTGCACATCGATTAAGGAATACATCAGTTAATATTATGTTAAAGTAGGAAAAAAGGTAATTTCAAGATGGTTCGGTTATTATAAGTAAAATCAATACAGAAACAGGGCTTGGGTTTTTGGTCAACAATCTTCTTGTTCACTGAAAGTCTTGAGCAGTTTATTAGAGATACCCATTATTTATGATTTCCTGTGTTAAGCTGTAAATTAAGAAGAAAATTGTTTATAAAGGGCTTGTATATTCCTCATTTATGCAATTTTAAATAATGCTTACATCATTAGTATATGTGGGTGCTATATTTATACGGGGTGTGGGCTCGTCTTCAGGTAAACGAGGGAATATGAATGTAGTTTCTTCATTACCTTGTCCAAGTAAGAAACTCCTGAAATAAGTCAAATTCGCTATCAATAAAAATTGATTTGCAGATATTTCTGACCAAATATATTTATAATTGTTATTTTGTTCAGGCAAAGCCAGGAAAAATTGAACTTATGGTAAGAGAAAATTTTAATTTCGTTCAGGGAAAGTAATGGAAAATTGAGTATAATTAATGGTCGATAGTCATGGAAGTCCAAATATAAAATTCAATATGAACCCTGGGTTAGCACATAGATTGGAATTTACCTTGGTGGTGGCGGTAAGAACTGTGGGTTCATGTTATGGACTTGCACGAAATTACCATCGAATCTATGTGGAGACATTGAAGGAGCTGAAATGACAAAATAGCTTTTATTCGAGGATGAAGATCTTTAAAAGTATTGGAGAGACCAAGCTTCTACCATTGGTTCTTTTGAAATACCTTGAGACATTTGCATTAGATTCGGTGGTGGCAGTGGAGGAGGATGGCTAGACAAGTGACATGTGGCATATGGTGTGGGATCATCTTCCATACCTGACCATTAGGAGAAAATATATCTTAAATCTGTGCTCGAATCTGTGAATGGGGTGTACATATCTTTGAAATTATACCAACCATCGTCTGTTGATGGATTTGTACGCCTTGAAAGAGTGCTTCTTTGCGGATAATTCAAACTGTTGACATCATATCCTTTCTGCATATCATTGCTGACCGTGGAAAATCTATGTCCTGTAAAAGAGATTGTTTCATTGGTGAAGTATTAATATTGCAAAGCATTGTTGAGAATTGTTATTGTTCCAGCAATTCTTCTGGTTTATCGTGCCAACCTTTGTTGTTCCTTTCTTCCCTCTTCTTTCGTTTGACGTAAATGCAAGCTACAGAAAGGATGAGCAACAAAATGACAACAGTAATGCAGACCGGTATGATTACATATAAGTTTAGATAAGCAATGAGTCCTTTGATATCACTGTCTGCCATCATAAGATCTGGTGAAATGGTGGCTAAAGCATTTTAAATGGGTTAATATTTATTTTTGAAATTAGGAATCATTTATAGTGGCAATAGTTTTATTATTACCTCCTGATGCCAATAGAGTTGCAAAAGTGTACTCAGCAATGGAGGAGCCTGCACTATTGTGAGCCGTCATACGAAGATTGTACCATGTGCCTGGCAATAGTCCTGGAATGACCAGTCGTCTTTGTTCTGGTTTAACATTGTTAGATACAAATATCCATTCTTTGGTTTGCTTGGGTGCATACTCCACTATATAGTACAAGATTGGACATCCATTGCTTTTCCATGTGTTCAGATAGAGTGACACCGATGTTGGTGTTTCTTCGATTAAGTCGAATTTAGTTGGCGGAGCAGGTGCTGTAGAAATAAAGAGGAATAGAAGGATGTTATTGAGAAAATTGTGTTAATATGTGAGCTTTTAGTGAGCGTGGATACCCGATCCATTGGTTGATGTCAAAATGATCTCGGAGGGTGCTCCAATGCCGATATTATTAAAAGCAGACATGTACAATTCGTATCGAGTTCCACATTCAAGGTTTTTTAATTGGTAATTTCTTTCATCGACATCGAGAGGGATTTCTTTCCATTCACTAACATCTTGCTTGATGTGCAAAGTAAATCCTACAATGATGCAACAAGGACCTCATTGTTTAAAAGACTTTTTGTGAAGCATAACACAATATTGAAGGGTTCATACTGACCTAGAAGGTCAGGGGAAGTTAGAAAAATTCTCAAAATAGAAGAGAAAGTCAGGGAGATTTAATAAGTCAAATATGTAATGTTAAATTTAATGCAGCTTTCTGTGCAGTACCTTGTGTTCATTCACCTTTCAAGAATGTAATATTTAATTGTCAATAGCCATTAAATCTGCAAATAAAAAACTGCTGGTTATTATTTTCAGTTAATTTCACATATTTCATGAAATTTAATAATTCATTTAAATGTTAGGGAAATTTTGTTTTGTTCAGGAAAAGTCAGGGTAAATTGAGCTGATGGTCAGGAGAAGTCAGGAAGCCCAATTAAAAAAATTCAGTATGAACCCTGTATTGTTATACAAATTGAAATTTAAGGTAACCTTTAACTTTGGCCAACTTGTTAGAAGCCACTTGCCATGTGAGTTCAATTGTTTTTGATGATGTCGATGCAACTTCCAGTTTTGGAGGAGCCGGTGGAGCTTCAAAATTGTATATACTAATTTAGTTGAAGAAAATACTGAGCAACTGGTGGTAAAGATTGATTTATTTACTTAAAATAATTGTTGTGTAAGTGATTCTGTCCTGGCCTAATTCATTATGAACTTCACAGGTGTAATCCCCAGCATCTTCTTCTTGCACTTCTTTAATGGAAAGACTTCCATCCATTAAAATTTTCTTATTAATGCTGCTTTCGATTGTCTTTCCCCTATTAAAATGAATAATGGTTCGCTTTTAAAGGAATGTCTCTTTTCTGTTGTAATTCTAAGTAACAACGCCGAACCTGAGACTCCACTTTCGTTCGGGTTGAGGAATTCCAACAGCGTGGCACATCAAACTGATATCTGTTTTCCATGGAGTGACAACTTTATCATCGAATGATATGATTTTGGCTATAACTGGTGAATTTTAATTTGAGGAATATTATAGAAGCAATAGCAACTCTTCTAATGAGATAGTGGTATCTTTTAGAGATATTCATATCATACCTGTCGGACCACTAGGAGACTGAAATACAGATCGACTTGGTTTACCCTCCCCAGCTAAAGTAGAAGCAGTCACCCAAAATTCATATTGTTGACCCTTATGTAGCAAGTTTACTTCATAAAAGTTGTGATGAGCTGTAACTTTGTGAGAAACTGCTTCCTGCAAGGACCCTCAAAAAATCAAAAGATAAGCTGCAATAAGCTTACAAATTAATTTTGGCTGATGATGTTATTGAAAGAATCTATCTCCCAAGTTAATGTAGACCTACCATTTTATTGTCACTCTTCCTCCAGTAAACAGTGTAGGATTTTAAGACCCCATTGCGGTTCTCTTGTGATTTCCAAGAAACCACAACTGAATCTGCCGAAGCTGCTACTGCCTTAACATCCATCGCGGGATCGGGGACTGTTTAAAAATATTTGAAAAATTGTTTGCACCTATATAAAAATTAATGGCATTTCTTATTACAATATTTAGCTTTGAAAATGCCTTGCCATCATCCAGTGTTTTACAGAAGGCTGATTCACTTAAGGGTCCTTCACCAGTTTTCGTGTATGCCAAAACATTAATGCTGTAATTGGTATACTTGTTGAGCCCTGTCAGTGTGATTACTGTTGAGTATGATGTGTTACTCTGTGCCGGGATCTCATCTGTAGAAATCATGATTACAGTTTTTGTGGTGAAATTCTAATTCAGTTTATCAATATACTATTTACTGCTCAATACCCACCAAATCCATGTGTAAATGGCTGATATACCACCTTGTAGCCTTTCAAAATGCCGTTGACGGAGTCCATGGATGGAGCAGTCCAAGTCACGTGTATGCTTTGGGATGTCAATGTTGTGCATCGTACATCAATTGGCGATTCTCGAGGGGCTAAAAGTCATTATTTTGTGAAATATTTTCATACAAATTGTGCATTCCTACAACTTTATTCTGTTTAAACTACCTCCTTCTGACGTCATAACCATAACTGGTTCAGACAGGGGTCCTTTTCCTTTGTTGTTATAGGCCTGAACTACCACTGAATACTTTGCATGTTGCCTTTTTAACCCAATCTGTACCGAAAGATCATCGGCAGTTGGGTCGGCAGTCAAAAGAGTTTTGAAGGAATAAGATTCCATCGAGTCCATTTCTTTGAATCCAACATAATAGCCTTGTAGCTTGCCATTCCATGTAGATTCTACTGGAGGCTGTAATTTCTTTGTAAATAAGTATTTATAAAAACATTATTTTTCATATTCTTATGGCATTTTACCTTCCATGATACTTTAATGGTTTCGTGATCTATGCTTTCAACCTGGACATTTAATGGTGGGCCAGTTGGAGCTGTGTTTGAAGTTTACATAAATAATATCATTGCATTTAAATCTATGGGATAACTACAGAGCTCTATGAATTTATATCCCATACCTTGTTCTGCTGTTGTGACTATTATGGGTGCACTTTCTTTACTCTTTCCTTCTGTATTTTCTGCAGTTATTTTGAAAACATAACTAGTTGCTGGCTGGAGATTTGTTATATTTATACTTGTTTTTTGTCCATTTATATTTATTGTTCCAATTGGGTTTGTGGGAAGCTTCGAAGTGACTGTTTTTTATACGTTAACATGAGATTACATTAGTAATTGAATGTCCAGATGTTAGTAGCAAGAAATAAAAGGAAATTACGGACATACCTGATGACTCAAAATAAGAAGTGACATAGGATTGTATTGGGGCATTTCCATTGTATGGAGCCTCCCAATTAAGAATAACTTCTTGGCTTCCTTGATGTGCAACTTTAACATTTTTTGGTGGATCAGGTTTTTCTGCAATAAACAACCATAATCAGCAAGTTAATATTGTATTCGCCGAGGAGATAGTAACTAAATTGTTCAAGTTTTATTTTTTTTAATTACCAAGAACGAGAAATATGATTGTCATTTTGTCAGATCCATGGTCATTCTTTGCTAAACAATTATATGTTCCATTGTCTCTTCTTGCAACATTTGTGATTATCAATTCGGAGGATATTGCTGTTTCAGTGCCCACGGTAATAATCTGGTAACTTGTTTTAAAATGTACAACTTAATATTTATAATTGAATATGCTATGTAAGCACATTTAAAATACCTGATTGAGTCGTTCATTAATTGCTTATTATCTTTATTCCACACTATGTTGATTGGTTGGTCCCATTTACACAAGCATCGAAGATGTTGAGGTTTTCCCTTTTGACCTGTTAAGGTTGCTATTTTATGCTCAAAATGGGGTGGCACTGCAACAAAGAAGTTATTAACATATTTATAAATGGATAGTCATGATATCAATTCTTTAATTACAATTTTAATTATTGCAAACACTTAAATTTGTATATTACCATAAACTTGAACATGGACGACTTTGCTAAGACCAGCTCCAATTCCATTGGATACTTTGCAGTAGTAATATCCAGCATGGTCCATGGTCATCTCTTCAATTACTAATGTACCATTTTCGAAAATGTGTATTTTATTTGAACTTTTAAGGGCTTCTCGTAATATGTTCGTGTGTTTAAGACCTAGAGATAAAATACAGATTTGTTATCCTTTTTGACATGATTTGCTATAGTTGTCAAGATTGGTTTTAAACCAAATTGGGAAAGGTGAAATTATAGTAAATTTAAAATGTAGTTATTTTTACTCATATTTACAGTGTAGTTATTTTTGATAGTAATTACTTTTCTCATAAATCCAAGTAATTGTTGGTTTCGGGAAGCCTTCTGCTTGACAGTGAAGCATTGTAGTTTTTCCATGAATGACTGTTCTATCCATAGGCCTTAGTTTCCATCTTGGAGGTACTAATTAGTTAAATATAATTATGATCGGTATACAAATTTGATAATGTATGCATCATTATCGTTTTTAGTTATTATCATGGTCCAGATGAGATATGAATACCACTTAAATTTCTTAACATTGATTGTGGTACTTTTATAAAATGAATTAATTACTATTTCTTGTTTTATGTAACTTTTCATTATACACACCTTAAACAAAATTTATTTACCCTTAACAATTAGCTGTGCTGAGTGTCTCGCTGATCCTGCCTCATTGCTTGCTATACAAGTGTATTGCCCGTTATATGAAGGCGATACAGAGGCAATGGTCAAAATGCTTGAATGGTCATCAAAGGACCTTATCTGTACTTCTTGCGAGTCAGATGAGAGTGCATTACCATCCTTTTCCCAAGTCAGCATGAGGGGCAAATCCCCACGACTTACTACACAAGACACTCTAGCCAGCAAGCCTGCGCTAATATGCTCATCTTGAAATGCAAATGGTACTATCTTTGGAGGCACTGAAAGAATAAAAGAAACATTTACCATTGACTACCAAGATGGCGGAATGGCTGGAGGTTGCTGCCTTATTCTGCGCGACACAACTATAGTTGCCCCCATGTTTCGATTCCACATGATCAATGGTCAAAATGCTTGTGTAGGTGTCTATATTGTGAATGCTAATGCCAAGGTTTCTTGGGATGGTAATGCCATCTTTCTGCCAATGAATGTTTAAGGGCAAATCTCCCTGATAAACCACACACGTTAGTCGAGCCAAAGCACCCTCGAATACGTGCTCGCCTTGGAATGAAAAGGGAACTATCTTCGGTGCTACTGAAACAGGAAAAACGGACATTCAGACGAGCCATGTCCCCGACCCAGTACTTTGTTTGGAACCAATTACCATTAACATTCATTGCAACAGTGTATGTGGATGAGCCTGCAGCATTAGATGCTACACACGTATAATTGCCAGCATGCTTTGTTGACAAACTTCCAATAGACATGATACTAGAGAGACCGTCAATGTGATGAATGAGAATTGTCTTGTCATCAATTAAGGGAAGGCCATCTTTGTGCCATGTAAATTGGATTGGTGCATCCCCCTCCAGTAATCCACAAACTAATCTAGCGTGGGAACCTTCTAAATGCTCATCGCTCATCGAGAAGGGTACAATCTTAGGGCGAACTGGAATATAAGAGGAATGGGGAAACTTAGGAAAATGTTTGGGATAAAGGATGGTTACCGCGGACCAAGAGTTGGGCCGTGTGACTCGTGGCTCCGGCTTTATTGCTGACAGTACAACTGTAGTTGCCCGAATGCTTGGAGCTCACATTTTCAATGCTTAATGATTCAGTGTAGGCATCGTACTTGCGAGTGGCCACCTCCAATTCGGAAGAAATGACCGAGCCATCTTTAAGCCATTGAAATGTAACGGGAAGATCTCCTTGGCTGATAGCGCAAGTGACGTGAGCTCTCATTCCCTTGTAAAACTGGTCATCGAGAAAGTCAAACGGGATTATCTTGGGAGGAACTGGAATAAAAGATAATGAGAAATGGCTTATTTACCATTCACAGACAGTTCCGCCGTATGGGTTACAGTGGCCGCTTTATTTGAAGCCACACACGTATAATTTCCATTGTGGCCAGGAGTGATGCTGCTAATGGTTAAAATGCTCGAAAATTCGTCCAGAGCACGGACTAAGACACCCATTTTAGGGGACATTGGTAATCCGTCCTTAAGCCAAGTGACATTTAGAGGCAAGTCTCCATCGCTTACAACACATTGGAGCCTGGCCCTCATTCCCTCTCTCAGAAGTTCGTCTTGAAATTCAAAGGGAACTATTTTGGGAGGAACTGTAATATGAATGGTAAACCTTAATGAAGGTGACGGTCAAGGTGAACAAAATTGGAATTGCCACAAATAAAGAAATAGCTTAATATTTAAAGAAATTTGGTTAGATAATTTTCCACAGAGGTTTTCGAATATGCGTCATTGACGCATATGCAATCTATATGTATGACATCTTTGGAAATACAACATTCTAGAAGTTAAATGTAATAAAAAGTGGGAATACCCATCACTTGGAGATTAATGATTCCTTCCTTTTTGGGTCCATTGCTTTCGACGTGACATATGAATTTCCCATTGTCAGCTGACCGGTGAACATTTTCTATCAATAGTGAATCATTACTCATCATTCTGTGCCTTAATTCTGTGGGGAGTCGAGTGCCATCTAAAAGCAAATTATTATTATTATTTTTTTTTAATTTTAGTATTCAATTTGAAAACATATTTGACAAGTTGTGTATTGCAATTATGCTTCTTGTATTCATCAGTGTGGCAAACTTGTTCAAATAAAAAATGAAATGTTCTTTATGTTTTAAAAATGCATAGCAGTGATGAATTTCTTTAGATGGTTATTGATTGCGTTTACTGAATTTCTTACCTTGTTCCCAGTATATGGTTTTCCAAGGATATCCATAAATTGGACAGTTTAAAAAGACACTGTCTCCACTAACTGCAATTATCGTTGTCACACTTCTAACTTGGATTGGACCTGGTAATGGAATTACAAAAAAATATAGACATGATTTTGTATATAATATTTGCTTTTCTATGGAATATAAAGTAATACCATATACGTTGATTCGAGCAGCATGTTTGGTTTCTCCTCCAGTGTTGGATGCAGAGCAAGAATATAAGCCACCATCCTCAAGTGTAGCAGAATGTATCATCAATCCACTTAGTACTTTCCCTTCTTGATCAACTTGTGATGTGATAAGATGTTTGGCATTGTTTTTAATGGATAATCCATCCATACTCCAAGATATCACTGGTAAGGGTATGCCAGTTGCAGAACATTGAACAGTCACGGGTTTTCCAGGATAAACAGCAATTTCTTGAAATGTTTCTATCCAATGTGGTGCAATTTCTGGAAAAAAACAGTATAACACCAGTAATCAGATCTCAGTAATAATTTTCTTCCGGATTGCAATTTCACGCTGCAGTGATAACGACAATAAAACAAGTAAGATTGTCGTATTCTAAAAGTTTATTAATCAAAAGTGCAGTCTAAAGAAGTATTGAAATTTCACTGCACTTTTTTTTATTACTGCAGAATGAAGTTGCGGTTCCACGTTTGTTTCACTAAATTTCTGGAATCCAAATGCCCGACTGCTTCTTTATATTGCAATTTTTCTTGCAGAATGTGAATAAGCATTACATTACCTGATAACCGTAATTCAGATGCAGCTTGAATTATGGCAGTGTTGCTTTTCACTAAGCATTGATACATTCCTTGGTCAAACATTTGAACATTGTGGATTTTGAGGGTTCTTCCGAATTGTTCTGCCATGGGAGATCCATTATGAAACCAGGAGATAGTTATGTCTTGCAGACCTGTTATCTCGCAGTTGAATGATGCGACATCGCCAAACTTTACCATGTTTACTTTGGGGGTCAGTTGTACTGACAGTTCATCTGAAATACAATTGTACAATTTTTCATATGATAACTTGAAGCAGGCAGTGCATATGTCCATCTTTGAACCAAAATAATCACCTGTCACAGAAAGTGTAATGTCCAGATATTCTTTCCCTAATTCACTGGTGGCTTCACAACTGTAGAGAGCTTTATCTGATATTTGTACATCCTTGATAACCAGTGTACTCCGTGTCTGGATGAAACGAGATTCTTCTGGGAGACTTTTCAGTTGACCATACTTTGTTTTCATATACCACCTATAAATTGAGTTGGACAACGTGTTATAAATGTAGTGAAGAAAACCTTATCCTGCATAAAGATTTGTTCTTTAGGTCTAAAATTCTCCATTGTTCAATTCAATTCAACTAATTACCCTACAGTCAGCAATTAAATGACATTTGGTAGGGGGGTAATCTCACTGTCAGGATAACTATCCTATTTAATACGAGATTTAATGAGATGAGTGCGGTCGTGGCCGACTTTTAGTGGAATTGTCTCAGTATTCGCTGGGAGGAACTTTGGGAAACCACGAAAACCAAAGTCAAGACAGCCGACCTGGGAATTGAACCCAGGTCTCCCGAATGCCAATCTGGTGTCTTACCAACTAAACCACCCATAATCCCCCATTTTATCAATGCATTATCGGTGTCTGATGGCCCCTTCACAGTAAAAAAATTGCCAGCTCAAGAAATAATTTTTCCTTTATCGCATAACTAATTTCAAATTTATTTAAAACTTACTTAATATTCGGCGTTGGGTTCCCTTGCGCCACACAGGACAAAACTGCTGCATCTCCTTTTTTCACAGAAATGCTGGAAGCACTGTCTAAAATTCGTGGTGGAACAGAACCTCGTGATTCTGAAAAGGTTTTTTGAATTGTTAGTAGGGGCCTACGCTTTTAACCAAATTTATTTAGTAAGTGCCCTGACTACTCTTTATTTTGAAGTTCGTTGTAAATAAATGTGCCAAAAATACATTGGATATTGATTTTAGCTTACTGAGGGATTCTCTCTAGCGAGAGAAAAAATAAATGAATAGCAAACTTGTTCATTACCTACCTGTAACAAACAAAGTTCCTGCTGAAGCACTAATTTGTGTTTGTTCAGTCAAACGATGAAACGTCTTGCACTTGTATTTTGTTCCGGCATCCCCAGGATTAATGTCTCGAATGTGAAGTTCTCCAGTTGGCATTATGGCATATTTGTCTGTGGAACCTTAAAAGTAATCCCCAAAAGTTTATTCTAACATATAAAGTTTACAGTTTGTTTGAAGAAATTTATTTTGGCTGCTGTTTTTTTACTTTCTGCTTCTTTGGACTGAATCAGCAAGTTGTCATTCTTAACCCAGGCTACAACACGAATGTACTCTCCGATCACTCTTGGCACATGGCACTTGAAAACTGCAGTGTTACCTTCCATGGCATAGGTATCGTACACTTGAACTTCATAGGGCTGCTGTAAAACTGAAAATAGATCTGTTATTGGATAGTTCGAAATAATTGTTTTTGCGGAATTGGAGTGTACATTTTTTAAAAGTTTATACCTGCACGAATCTGCACATTGAGGCTAGTGATGATACCTGCCGTGTTGCTGGCCAGACAGCGATATATTGCCGAATGGACATCCGGACGGTATTGCTCGGATCGAAAAGGATGCAATAGGAGAGTGCCATTGACCAAGATAGTTCGAATGCCGGAAATATTCGATAAAGGAGTATTGTCTACGGAAATCCATTTAACGGATGGAATTGGATGTCCGCTGGCAGTGCAGTCGATGCCAATTCCGTTAGAGTTAGTGAATTCGACCAGTCCAGGAAGCTCTTTAATGAAACCTGGTCCAATGTTACGACTTTTGCCTGAAATAACAATTAGTGAACTGGAATGTTTTGTTGTTGTTGCAATTAGTTTTAGCTTCAGTGTACCTACGTTATTCTATTTACATGTATATGTGGTGGCCATCAAAAAAAAACATTATAGGAAACAAGTCTGTAATTTTTGGCTATATTATGGTATTAATCTATTTCCTAAAAATGTTATGTTGGAATATTATATAGAATAATTGATTATTAAGGAGGAGTTTTTTGTTGGAGCCGTAATGTTAAATCTTTATAGATTTTTAGAATTTCGAGGTATATTTATTTTTTATCCAAAGGACATAAAAATACATAAAAAATACCAAAATTTGTA
>JAQFYV010000299.1:0-12394 GCA_034695065.1 Choneiulus palmatus | reverse complement strand
AGACGTGGGGACATTCTCCTGAATGTAGGATTACCCCCCTATCAAGTGACATTATATATATATATATATATATATATATACATGTATATATAATGTCACTGGATAGGGGGGTAATCTTACATTCAGGAGAATGTCCACACGTCTGTTAAGAATTCAACTTAATTGTTAAACTTAATATTGGACACTTTTGGACAATTTTTAAGACATATGCATTCCATAGCCGAGCATGCTAGAATCCAACATTTTTTGAACCCCATTGTAAAACTCATTGGGTCAGGAAATTGTAACATTTGATGTTTAAAAACTAACTAAACAGTTAGCTCGAAAAATCATGTCCTTATCTTAATGCACAAAACAAATCTGGATCAACACTTATCTCTGTATCAATATTGAAAATGACGTCATGGAAGATCTGTCTGGATAAAAAAATTTCAATCCTGGGGAAAAGGAGTCTCGAAATTTATTCCAATGGTGGAATGCGTGATTGTCGTCTGCTAAAAATACAAAACGAAACAGTAGACTGCATATACAATAATAAGGTCTGGTATGTAAAAACAATCTTTGTTGTATATTTACTTGCAATGAGCACAGAATGATCTTACCATTCATATGACGTCGCCAAGTTCTTGCCGTATAAGTATAAATACAAATCTTTTTGGTTCAGTTTAATATGCAAACTTTATCAAATTTCATTTGATCCATGCATTTTTATTTGCTTTTTGAAAACAAAGTACAAAATTTCTTGATCCAATGGGGGTTCAATGTAGTCCAAAAATAACTGAGCTGTATGCTTTAATATGAAAACCCATCTTTAGGAAACTTGTTCCATTATCTGATAGACCGCAAAATCTTTAAAACTGTAAGAAAGATAAAGATTAAGAGAGCATGTATAACTCTATACTGGCTATTGGACAGGGTTCATACTGACCTGGAAAGTCATGGATAGTCAGAGAAAGTCAGGAAAGAGGAATTCGGTCAGGGAAAGTCAGGGAAATTCTCAAAATAGATCAGAAAGTCAGGAAAATTTTTAATTTTGGTCAATGAAATTCAATGAAAATTGAGCGAATGGTCAGGGAATTTTAAATTTTGGTCAGGGAAAGTTGAGCATATGGTCAGGGAAATTTTAAATTTTGGTCAGGGAAAGTTAGGGGAAATTGAGCGTATAGTAATGGGGAAATTTAAATTTTGGTCATGGAAAGTCAGGGAAAATTGAGCGTATAGTAACGGGGAAGTTTTAAGTTTTGGTCATTGAAAGTCAGGGAAAACATAGCATATGGTCAGGGAAATTTTTAATTTTGGTCAGGGAAAGTCGAGCATATGTGGTCAGGGAAGGTCAGGGAAAGTCAGGGAAGCCCAATTTTAAAAATCACTAAGAACCCTGTTGGATATACGAGTATGTGTGTATTTATGTGCCAAGAATATATTGGTTTTAAATTTTGGTCAGGGAAAATTTAGCATATGGTCAGTATATATATATATATATATATATATATATAGCCTATATGTATATTCTTGTCACAGGCATATATCTAAATAATTAATCTTTAATCATTTTTTTCTTCTTTATACTTTCAGGTAAGTCCATATTCCATTTGACTTGTTCTTAATTTGGCTAAGAATGCACATTATTAATGTTTTGGGTGAGTAATCATGGTTATTTCTTGTCACTGCATGGAAACCTTTTTGCTGATAATCAATACTTCTGATTGTATTGCAATTATTATTGCCTCATCTTTCATGTTCTAGTTCACATCATTATTAATGAATTGGTTTTTGGCCGAGGTTGTTAAATATGTTATTTCGCTAATAGGATATTTGTGTTTTTCATCTGCGTTCATTCACATCATCAATGTGTCATATTTTCCAATTACAACAATTTACTTTCACGCTGTTCTTATGATTAGAAAAATACTAAGACATGAGAAATCTGGAAGGTTAAAATAATGAAAACACAATTTATGCGTTCGTGAGTTCAAAGCTGATATTTAAATCAAATTTGGACAGAAACTCCTTAAAAAGTAGCAGATAAGGCTAGAGATAAATCCCTAAAATATGTATTAAAAATAAATATATAGCGATCATGTATTCCAATAAAGAATAAGAATATATGCTAGAACCAATTGATGTGGTCTTGTTTTGACAATTGTTACATTAGGAATCATTATTTGATATTACCCAGCTATGTGTAGAAAGATAAGAGAACAGAGTTTAGAAAGTATTTGAACCTGATTGTAGTTTTAAAATAAAAAAAAATGTTTGTAATTGAAATTCTTCCTTGATAAGCAAAAGCATTTCGCATCAGTGACCAATTTCAACCACTGAAATTCTTTCGAAGTTTTCCAGAAATATTCGCATGCTATAATCTAATTAATTTAAAGTAGGCATTTATTGCACTGTAAAGCTATATGTTTAGGGAATTTGTGGTTTTTCTCACATGAGTAGACAAGTGTATAGTTGAAAATAGAGAATTGAAGCATGTAGAGCTGCGTTATAAAATGTACAACGTTTTCTTTTTAATTATTATCTAGGCCTATATCGAAATTAAAAAAAAATTAGGAAGTAGTGTAGAGCTACAAATATCTAAGAAAGTAAAAGAAAATCAACCATCGATGAGAGTTTAAAATATTGGCTATACTACAATTTAATTCACTGAACAATAACATTACGATATGCAGAAGTCATTGCAAAATAATTGAGTAGGAGGTGAATAGCACCTTCTAGTAAATAAATACCACTTCCGGAGTTCTAGCAGACGAGTATTTATAATTTAGAAATGCAAAGAATGCCAAATAGTAACCATTTTATCTGCTGAATAAATCACTATAAGGGCATTCCAGAAAGTATACCTATATACAAAAGAAATGTACAACGTAAGTGTTAGTTCACTTAACGCATTTTTCGTTTAGCATAATTACTTTTTTATGCAATTTTACCTTTTATTTTTGGTTTCTTTCTTACATAATAGGCAGAATATACTAGTACATCTAGCATTTGTGTTCGCAATGTATTTCTTACAAAAACGTAATAAATATCTATATTTTTCTGTAGTTTATATCTTTAAAGAATGCATTGTATTACACATTAAATGTGATAATGACATTTTCTAGCACTCCGAAAATGAATGGCCCCTTCACATAAATAAAGCAGGGGTAACTCACATATGCTTGTATTGTCTTAATAGGGCATGGGTATCATGGGGGTGCCACGTGTCTCATGTAGGTATAAAATATATAGGATTACAGTACCCTATCAGTTAACTTAAAAGTGCAAAATTACATACAATTGTTCAGGGTTTGCTAGTAATTCAGTAAGTAATAAGGATAAAATTTAGTTTCATCAATTTACAAAGGATTCAGAAATGAAATTATAGTGAATTATAGCAATTAAAACTGGGAAAATCCATCTGAATACAGCAGTGTGTGTGTAAATCACTTCAATTCATTGGATTACAAGCTAAATCCAATTGATAATAGCTACTGTTAAGAAAAATAATATAAAATAATACTCGCCAGGGTGAAATGCTATCTCTAATCGAAAACATGTTTTAAATATGCTTTTAAGTTTAGAGTTGGTAGTTGTTAGTTTGTTGTGGAGCCTTGTTTGAAAATTAATGCAGAATTCTTCAGAAAAGTACTGTGCGGAAAATTTTCTGCAGAACAATGGTAATTTTCTGTACAAATTTTTGTGCTGAAAATTCCCAGTTTTCTGCAAAAAATGTTACGCGGAATAACTTCTGCAGAATTTTACCAAATTTCTGCATTGAAGATTCTGCAGAAAAACTGTTCAATTTTCTGAAAAATTCTATAGAACGTTCTGCAGAATTTTTTCTGCACATTCTGCAGAATTCTGCAGAATGTTTTTACATGGGTAGGCTCATATACTGTTTATAAAATTTGAGATTTAGAAAAGAAAGTACCTTTTAAATTGATTTAAAATTTATAAATCTTTCATAGAGCCTATTATATCATTTTAGGTGACAAACGAATTTTGAAGCCAGGTTCAGTTTCTTTAAAAAATTTGGCTAAGTGTACCCATGACAGGCAAATTGAACACATATCTGTTTTGGGTAGTGAAGTAACTATGAGCCCTAGAGGATGATTATGTAGTTAGTTACCTTTCAATTAGTTCCTGCTTATTCCTTGTAGCTTTGGGCCCAAGATATCTTTTAAATGTTTTTGCAATTCTGCAAGTTGAAATGTCTTATAGGCTACTTCTATGGCATTGAAATAACTATGCCTGCATTTAGGCGGGAAAACACTTATACCTTCAAGATACATGTTGCGCCCTCAAGTGGAGGAATATTTTGTCATACCCTATTGTAAAAATTTCCTAAAATGTTCAATTACATTATATTCCATTACACGTGTTTTCCAAAAATGTAAAGTAAATGTCAAAAAGCCATATCAGGCCTGCTTGATTTATTTGTTACACAAATACTTAGCCAAAATTCATTTAAATGTCTTGTATACATTGGTGTAGACAGCTTTATTGGGGAAAAGCACGAGCACAAGACTTTAGGGATCAATTTTTGCAATTTTTCAGATTAAAAAAATAGCATTTTAGTATAAATTTTTCGAGACTTCTATTACATTTTATTTTAATAAATTTACAATAATATTATAATAACCCAGCCAAGCTGGCGTTTAATTTGAAGATTAGTCAAGTAATATTATAATTTTTGTGTAAGTTTTCAGACTTCCACATGAATTTGAATTTCTAGAAAGAATAATATTAAATAACATGTCTAGACCCTTTAGTTTTACCGCACAAAACGTTTGTAGTTAAAGGGGTACTAGTGTACCCTCTTTTATTTAAAAAAACAAACTAGGGCGAGTATATAGCGACCAAAACTTGGTTTTGCACATTTTTTTATATGCTCGATTGTTTGGGGGGTATACTGTTCCTTTAAATGTAACCAGTAATCGTTTAGTTTAACCGTACGTGACATAAATATTGTTATAAAACGTAATTTTACCGTCCCAAGATTTCACACTTATTTCAACCATGAAACTGGTGATCGACAACTGCTGATAATTTATGATTGCGAAATCTTTCCAAAAGTGGAAAAAATATAATTAATGTTATAAAACTAGGATGATTTAAAACATTAATCTTCATCAGGGCTCCGTTTGAGAAATGCTGACACCTTGTCAGTGATATTTTTCTAAATGCATTTCGTATAATGACATGAACACATTCCATCAGTACACAGAAACAAAAACTGGGCCTAGTTCTGATTCGTAAAAATTCTATTTTTTCCCCCACAAAATATAGTTTTGAAAAAATGAACGAATAGGGCTGGTCATTCTTAATTTGTTCTGAATTATACAAGATGCATCATTTTAGCTTTTTTACAAGTAATTTTCATTATTTACATAGTATTTCGAGTCTCTTATAACATATGTAATGGCGGGCTTTTTCCCCCACCATATATGTAAATATAAACATAATATATAATTTTAGTTTTTATTTTTCAAATAATTTTCCTTTTAGGTGTACCAAACAGTTACGTGCTATGGTTGAATGTATAAAATTCTTTCGCTGATCATAATTTTTAACTCAAACTTCATTTTGAAATGATGCAAAAATTTAGCCCATTTAAAATTCCACAGAGAGAGATATATCATCTTCAGGAGATTATTGCAAATTCTCTGCAATCCTTTGAATCCAGATTGAGCATGTGTCACAAAGTAGCACAGGAAGTGCTACTAAATTCTGGTTTGGAATTTGGCACTGTTATTACTGAACATTTTACTTCCAGCAAAGTTGGTGGGCTGTTCATTCCTCCTTCCTATATTCAGTGAAATTTCAGATGAAAAGCATTTTGTTAGTTGAATCTGTCAGAAAGATTTTTCTTATACTAATCGCCAAGGAAGAAAGTTTGAAAACACACGTAAGACATTTCCCCACACACTTTGAATTGCCTACATCCAGAGACGTTAATGGTTTCTTGCTGTATGATATATGGCATTATTACAGTTGAAAGTTTGTGCAGTTTATTAGATATACCCATGTTTAGAAGTCTCGTCATCTTTTAGGACGATGAGCTTTTCCCTTTAATTTATACTAGTGTCATATGTGAAATGTCGTCGACATGAAAAGAATAAAAGTGCAGCTAACTGAAAGAAAACTAGTTATCCAGAAGTAAGTACAGCAAAAAATCTTTAAGGCAAAGGTAAATTAGCTAGGCTAGATATTGAATTGCAGCGGTTGCAAGGAAAATAATTCAAACTAAAAACTATTAAGTGAGAATTTATCATACAGAAAAGATAAAGTTGAGATTTGGATCCGAAAGTTAATTTCAATATTCATTTATAAGGAAGGTCCACCTTAGAAAAAAAATTTTCTAACCCTAACATTTAACAACAATGTTATCCGTATTTATTTTTAAAAAAAATTAAAGGGTAAGACCACCCTAGACAAAATCTTTTTTTTTCTTTCAAAAGTATTCATTAAGAAAATACTATTCCCAAAATTTTGCAACTATGTTATGCATAAGTTTTTTAATAATAAATTAAATAAAAAATGAGTAATGGCTTAAATACCATGGTCATGTGAATGACGTCGCATTCCTACATTTTTCAATACATGTGCAAATTAAAGAACACCAAGTGTAATTTGCACGTGCAATACACAACAGTTTGTAACAAATCCAAGTGAGTTTATTCTTCTTTATTTGAATGTGCTGCATGGTTGATGACATCAGCAACAGCTTGAATTCATATTTATTTAAATTTTTTTTTAAATAACTATGCATAACATAGTTGTGAAATTTTAGGAATGGTATTTTCTTAATGAATACTCTTATAAGAAAAAAAATTGTCTATGGTAGTCTTACCTTTTTAAATTAATCAGTGGTCGCCCATTTTATTGGCCATGGACTCCTGGTGACAAATTTTACAACTGCCTGATTTGTCCTAAACAAAATGGCTTACAATGCATTATGTGGAGGATTTTCAAGGGGGTCTATAATGTTCGGAATGTACTGAAATAGGCCCTATACTTGTTAGATGCTTGCAAGTGCATCTAAAATGTTTTATTATAGGCCTATTTCCTAACTGGGAACTGGTCAGCTAATTTTGAAGCACTGGTGGCCACATATATTATATAGGCAGTTCATCAATGTGGTTATCACTGTCATGCAAATGCTCGCAATATATATTTGAGAGCTAACTAATACGTGATTTTTTGCATATGTATAGATGTCACTGGTGACAGGAGGGTTAACCACAGAATAGTGATATCATTAATGGAGTATTAATTTGGGTAATTGAAATAATTTCTTTTACAATAATCATGTATGCAAGGCGAGGTATCATTCATTATTCATTGATTGACATGCGCAGGTAGAACCTGTTAAAATTGCAAGCAAAAAGCCTTTGGATTTCTTATCAAAGTGATGCATTAAGGTGAATAGCCCAATCCATTTGTAAAGAAATTTCTAAGCGTTTAAGAATCTGGATAAGTAATTACCTATATTTTCTATTTTGGTGATTGACACCCTGTTAAGATAAGCTGTAATTTAGTTGTAATGGGCAGGTGATAGTATACCCTTTACCGCAATATTGAAAGTACACTTACCTTGTTGGTGTAAAAAAATAAAAGTTCTCTCAATTATGTAGATTTTTAGAAACGAAAAGTAAAATTTTATATTTTAAAAACTTTGATAGTTCGCCTATACTCAATAATGAATTATTGAATTATTTTTATAAGGAATGTTGAGAAATAAGCCAATTGCTGGTGCTTCCAGAAGACTTTGCATATTGGACTTGAAGCATATTTTCTAAATTTACAATACAGCCATATGAATTTACTTTCTTCAAATATTAATTTGCATTAATTGGAATAATTTCCAAAAGATTTGAATTCCAAAAAAAAAGACTTTTCACAAATTAAGTTTCAATAAATGCATTGTTAGGATTGGAAAAATCCTATTGAATAATCCTGTGAGACTTATTAAGACAGGTTAATAGGACTAGTGAATTCAAATGAGAGCAGTAATGCGATATAACGGGACCCCATTTCAGTGGGATTATGAAATTTATGGGAGTCTTTTTACTCTATACTTGTATAACACGTCAGTGGGATATAATGGGACACCAATACAATTGGATTTATACCCAGTGTAACTATATGAGACAAGTTTTTTTTTACAATAAAACCTCAGTGAGTTGCAATTGAACCTCATTGCAATGAGATTTATGCTTATGAGACTGCCAAGGACCGTCTTTAGCTCTAAATGCTCTATCGAATATGCATATTGAGATACAATGGGACTTCATTGCAATGGATTTTGCATTTTGAGAATTTATGTTTAGTAAATCCATGGCGTTACATTATAAGAACTTATTTTAGTTAAAGGGGAAAACCAGTCTAGAAAAAAAATTATTTTTTCCAGAGTACATATTATTCCAAAAATTTTACATCTATGTTACGAGTAGTTATTTTATCTTATAATAAAATTTAAAGAAATTTTAAACAAGAATGTTGCTAGTGTCTTATAGCCATTCATTAAAGCAAAAGAGAATCTACTCACATAACTTTTGTTCCATAATATGGTGCATAGAACGTGCAGATTAAATTTTGTGTTCTAGATTTTCACGTGCACTGAAAAATGAGGATATTCGATGTCAGTGGTACACTCTTTAAAAGTCAACATCTCATTACAAGATAAAGCACATCTACTTTTTGTCCGCACATCTGAGTTGGGGAGATGGATCTAGTTTTCAGACAACGTTGTCATCTTCTTTCCAGTACATCTTTAAACAAGATGCATATTGGAATCATGGGTGGCCGCAGGATTTTTTCCAGGGTAGGGGGGAGGGCAAACCAGGTTCCAGAGGGTGGAAAGCCATTATGGTTGAGCATGCATGTTTAGTTCCATAGCATATACCTTATACATGAGAAAATCTGGGCCAAGGGGCGGGGGCAACTGACTTCCCCTGGCCCTATATGTGCGGGCACCCATGATTGAAATGTATATCTTTAAACAAGATACGTACATATTGGAAAGAAGATGGCAACATTGTCTTAAAACAAGACCCATCTCCCCAGCTCAGAAGTGTGGACAAAAAGTAGATGTGCTTAATCTTATAATGAGATATTGACTTATAGTGTATTTTGGCCATAAATTACTTCTATTTATGATGATGTTTAAATCTTGAGAATTGAAAAACGATGTTTAAATCTCGGCTGACGTGGGAGAACTCTCCTTATTGTGGGATTACCCCCTACCATTATGGTATTACTTTGCTGACAGTAGGATACTGAGTTGAATTGAATTTTTTATTAAACAACTAAGGATAGTGTAGTTGGGAAATTTTAAAAATAGTATTTTTAAATATATGATATTGAAAGAAGAAAAAAATATTTTATGCTAAAGTGGACTTCCACTTTAAGATAGTGCGATGTTATAAGATGCCATTGCATACGTCATTATTTATATGCTAAATATACATATACCCTAGTTAAAATGTCTCGTAGAATCCTTTTCAACCAATTAGCCAGACTAATTTATTTATAGTTAACCGCCAGACATTCCGTCTGCACGGCATACTGACCACGTCATCATCGACGACATGGCGGGAAGGGAAAGGAGGTAGGAGAGTGTGGTCGTGGCCGACTTCCAATGGTACTGCCCCTGCATTCGCCTGGTGTGACTATGGAAAACCACAAAAATCAACAGTCGAAGCAGCCGACCTGGGAATTGAACACACAGCTCGGTCTACCCCGACTAATAGGACTAATTAGACAAGTTTATAGTTAGTGGATATTAATAAAAGCAAAAAGTATCCCAATACACATAAATGAAATGAGACAGCCATTCGAGATTAGAGATTTGTCATAATCCTGGACGTACATGTAGTTCGTCCATGCTATATATATAAATAAAATTTAATTAGGTCTATTAAAACTTTCATGATAATTTTTAAGAAATTTAACCCATTTTGCCACAATTAGTATCTTGAATTCCGTTTAATCTAAAATTCGTTCACTGATAAATAAATAATGATTTTACTATTGATATTAATCCAAGTTATGCGGAGTCACATTATCATATTTAAGGGTCCCATTATCATATAGGACTTATATTTTGTCGATATCTTCAATTAATTAATCAATCAACAAATTCCAGAAAAATAGCTTTAATTCCTTCATTTGTTGCAAAATTATTTTCATTCAGCAACTTGTATTTTATTCATTAACAGCGAGATTGCAAAATAAACTAAGGGCAAATATACTAGTTTTAAAAGCCAAAAAATGAGCTAGAAATAAGTTATGTTTAAAGTAGGATAGGTTACATTAGGTTTGGTGTGGGCAGTGCAGACATAAATGTATATTAACAAATGTTTGTAATGAGTAAATCTGTAATGCTTAACATAGATTTTTTAATCCGATTGGACAATGGGATCCTATTAGCAACGGAACCCCATTGCTATAGGATTTATATTGTGCCAAGGCCTTAATTAGATAAATGACATTTTCTTAACTTCATTTGTTGTGAAAATAATTTTCTTAATACCGCTTTTAATAATCATAATTGCAGCAGGATTTTGTTTTACGTTGTATTATCAATATTCTAAAAAATAACTATATGGGCTATATAGGTTTTGAAAGCCCAAGGTAAACTTAAAAGAAATTAAACTTAGGATAGGATCAGTTAGGTTAGGTGAACTTTGGTTGTGTAAAGTGACAGGTGTATGTAATGGCATAAGTATGTTAATAAATGTTGGTAATTAGTGAAACTATGACCTATAAATAAATTTTTTATATATTGTCCTGTTGCAGTGCTGTCCCCTTGATATATCGTCCCTTTGAACCTGGATAATAAACAATGAGATCCCATGACAATGGGAACCAATTGACAACGAGAACTCTTAAATGGGATCGATACCCAAAACAAGAGTTAATTCCAAACCAAAGAACTCATCAAAAAATGCACTTACCTAAGAAATACCAACGATGTTCTTACTGGTTTATTTTTTATTAATAAAAAACAAAAACGGCCTATCTCCGAAGCCTGGGCTGAATAGATCAAAGGTATTATGATGTCAAAAAACCGTTTTCTGAGCACGTGGAAATCCAAGAAACCGAAACGTAATTTGCACGTGCAATGTATAGCATATTTTGGAACAAGATCACGTGAGTACATCCAAAATGTGGTGCACTGCACGTGCAAGTTACATCTGGGTTTCCAGGATTTGCAAGTGCATGCACAGCCAAAGGTTGCTTCTTTGGCTTCATTTGCATGTCACTCATAATTTTTTTGCTATTAATTGGTTTTTGTTTAATTTATTATTAAATAACTAAGCATAAAATAGTTGTGAAATTTTTGGAATAGCATTTTCTTAGGGCATGCTCTTGAAAGAAAAATACTTTTTATGAGGGTTTCATTCCCCTTTAAACTGTTCACGTCTACACTGGAATTGACTATAACTCAGATGACATTTAGTATGTACTGAATGTTCATTTGTAAGATTGTCAGTGACCGTCTAACTTCCGAAGCAAAAAAAGGGTCAGAGAAAGTAGAGAAAATTTGGGATATTTTTAAATATAATCAGGCAAGAAAATTCTGTAAAATTACGTTCACACGGCTAACATAAAATAAACGACAATTGAAAAATATAATTCTAAAATGTGCGCATGTAAGAACCAAAATTTAAAAAACGAGAAAAGTGTTTTAATTCAGAATATTCAAATTGGAAGTAAATGTGCTTTAGTACTAAAAAAAAAATAGTGAGCTAAAATAAAAATAAGTGTCGCTCAGGCAATAATTTATAAAAGCCAGAGGGAATTAGTATCAAAATTGGGAATGCCAGGAAAAATCCCATTTTATTTTATAGTAGGGCCTATCTGTGTGGGTGTGGAAAAAACAAAATATTAATTTCATTTTGAAAACTTTGAAGCGTTATCTTGCATCAGTCGTTCATGTCCAATGCCAGTCTTCTTGAGTATTTTTTATCCTCCAAGTTGCCATATTTTTATCCGCCAATTTTGTTCTCAGGCAGTGGTTTTCAAAAGTGACTTCCAAGAAGCTTACTACCACTCTCACCCTCCTATCTTACAGTATAAAGTTTCTCCATTTTTCTCATCCATAACATCTCATTAGAAGTTTGGGTTCATTTTCAGCAAAACCGGCCTGATTCGGGAGATTGCTTCCGACCCAGTTCATACCCGCATTTTTATCCAGTTTACTCGTCAGAACGGTGCTGGCATTATCACAGTAGTATATGATGCTACGTTTTCTATAGTCTATTCATGCTTAACCGTGAATTCAGTTACAGCATCCTGTTTTGAGCCTGTGTGTAATTAACCGCGTTGCGCTTACGCATTCAATTCAATTCAATTCAACTAATTACCCTACAGTCAGCAATTAAATGCCATTTGGTGGGGG
>JAQFYV010000298.1:0-12400 GCA_034695065.1 Choneiulus palmatus | reverse complement strand
GGACTAAAATTCAGAATTACAACATATATGTCTTTAACATGCATTGATAAGGCTTCTAAGATTTTGCAATTCTGCATTTTAGTCAAATGCACAAATGGATGAGTATGTACCCTTGGAATACTGGTATACAGTTCACAAATCTCGTTCTCCTTGAAATTAATTTAAATCTTGATGGAAATGCTTGCGGAATACTAAACTGCTTCATACTCTTAAATCTGTAAAAAGGATCAAAAATCTCACGGTAATTGTGCATGAAAAGTATACGAATCTATACGATTTAAATGTTCATAAATGCAAAAACAAAGTAAAACATTTTATATAAATACTATATATTTAAAAAATATATGGGTTAGACTCATTCAAACGTTAATTAATTAGAAGTTAATTAAACCAATAATTTCAATATTTATATGTCCATTTTAGTAGACGATGTAACTAGTAGGACTAAACTTTTAATCAGAAATTATATTGTAGCTTTTTTATATATAAAATTTATATCTGCAAATATAAGAAATTATAACAAATGAGTCCAGAATTTTGTTTGAATTTTTTTTCTGGATTTTGAGGTCAAATAAATCGAAGCTGATATAAAAATTTGATAACATTTTTTGCAATAAATGAAATAGCTTTGGACAGAGTTAATGCTTTGAAATATCTTATTTTCGGTGAAAAAAAGAGCTGAAGTCGAAATGTTGGTAGTTTGCCATAAAATAGCAAACTATGCGTGAATAATTGAATAGAGGCAAGCTATATAAAAGAGCACTCAATAGTGCAATTCGGACTAGTTTTGGTAGTAAATAAGTGCATATATTTCCCCCATAATATTGCCGCACTTCGATGAATCGATGTTAACCCGAAAATGGCTGGTTTGCAGGTCATGGCCTGGACATTTTAAAGGGCATGTATAAAGGGTGAAAAAATCGAAGTTTACATGACATGTTTCAAATTGAGAATAAACAGCCTACAATTTTTATATTGGTCATTATTGGACAAAATCATTATTATTTGCTAGCCTTGACACCCAATGTCTTTAGAGGCCAGCCACATAAATATGTTTGTACACTCTCAACTGCTGGATAAATAGACTTGGCAGACTGCCAATGAAGCGGGATGACGCCAGCAGCAATCTCATTTAAAAACAGAGACTTTTATGCTTGCTTTTAAAAAAATTGTGTTAGTAATATTTATTTTAGTTTTAATAAATACTCATAACTTAGTTATGAAAATTTTTGTGAACTGATTTTTTTATTAAATTTTGCTTTGATTCATTCATACTTTTTTCTAGGGTGGTCTATAATGTCTTTTATAGACCACCATCAAAATTAAAATAATTAATTAAACTTTAAAGTTTAAATAGGGGAGTATTTCTTTTCATTCATAAAACCGAAAATTGGCATACAATGTGTTATATATAACAGGGTTCATCCTTTACTGTAAAGTCAGAGAAAATGAATTTGGTCAGGGAAAGTAAGGTAAATTCTAAAAATTGGACAAAGTCAGGGAAATGTAATAAGTCAATTTGCATGCATTGAAAAATTGAATGCAGTACTCCTGTGCAGTAACTTGTATTCACTTTCGAAGAACATATTTAATTTTCATTAGCTTTAAATCTGCAAGCAAAACAATGCTGGTTGTCATTTTCATTTAAATTCATTAATTTTTTTTAGTTTCATAATTCATTGGATGTCAAAGAAATTTTATTTTGGTCAGGGGAAGTCAGGAAAGATTTTTTTATGGTTAGGGTAAGTCAGAGAAGCCCAATTATGACATTCAACATTAACCCTGTATAATATTTTCAAGCTAATTATGGCAACAAAAATGATTTAAGTTTTAGAGATTTTTTTATACAATTAAAAACTCGTATTTCTAAAAAAAAATCACTTACCAACAGCAGTGGCCAGTCCCCATATCCTGCAAAAAGGTGTCACACACTCCAGTAAACGGGCACAGTGACCGTCACTTTGGTAACCCATTTTCAATTCGGAATTTCCAGCACCTAATTAGCAATTTCTAGTTTTTTCATTTCTTATTCATTGCACTAAATGTCATTATTGTCACATGCAGTGCGACAGTTTGCATTCTTGTAGTTATATGTAATTGTGGGACAAAGAATTATTTTTTTTTAAATTATCAATTCTGGAGAAAACTAATTGTAGTTGTAGTGAAATGGTAATAGTAATTTTCTATATAGATTTGTTATTCTGTCATTTGCTGGTAGCATCCTCATGTGCTTATCGCAGCATGGATATCCAACGAAGCAACCACCTTAAATGCTGTTACTGAACTGAACATGAATTTCAGCTGTTGTATGAAAATATATTTGGTTTAGATATTGCTCGTCAGATGGCAGTACTTGTTAGCTGCAGAAATACACTATTTATAAAAAAAAATCTGTTACAAGCTTTGAAATATTTTCTGTATATGAAGTTTGATGAATTAGTTAATGAATTTTTTTTTTTAAAAAAAGTATATCTGGAAAATGTTTGTAAATCCGCTACATTTTAAAAGCTATTTGGACGCTTTTATTTATTCAGTAACAGAATTGTTATTTTTATTTATTTATTTTATTTTTTCAAGTTGTTTAAATGCCATGATAATTAAGTAAATTTTATAAAAATGTATTGAATAATATTAATATAGGGACATTAATATTATTAATGGTCTTAATCTTGTGTGGCACATTAAGAGTAAAGGGGACTATGTGTAGGACAATTTAACAATTTTTTTTTAAATTAAAAAATGTGTGGGAATATAAAAATTACAAATAAAAAAATTCAAGAATCCGCTTTTAATCATTGAACAATAGGCTACTTTTGAATAACGATATGAAAGTGATTTAAAAATATTTTTATTGTATATTCCACTCTAGAAAAAGTAGTTTTCTTGAATTCAAGAGTATAGAGAAGAAAAATACTATTACAAAATGTTTCACTCATATGCATCTGTATTTATTTTTAAATGTTGTTGACGTCATATTGTTATTCACTCAAAGCAGAGGTGACTGACTACTTACGTGATTTTGCTCCAAAATGTGGTGCATTGCACGTGCAAATTTTATGTCTTGGATTTGCACATGCATTGCACAATGTGGCCATATGACATCGGTAACATGGCAATGATATTTCATCTATTTATTTTTTCTTAAATTTATAATTAAATAAATACATATAAAATAGTTGTGAAATTTTAGGAATAGTATTATTTTAATGTATACTCTTGAAGGAAAAATACTTTTTCTAGGGTGGACTTCCCTTTTACATTTGTAGTACTCAGTGTTAATTAATATCGCACCTCGGGAAATGAACAAGACTAAGTGTTATTGGAATGTCCATTACTTTCATTGGATTTTCTTTCCCACAACACTTAAGTCTTGTTCGTTTTCCGAGGTGTGATAACGTGGATGATCCTTTGTAATTTGGGTAATTTAGGATTCAGTCTTTTGAAGACTGAATAAACTTGTGCATATTAAATTTTGTGGGATGAGATAGTTTGAATGTACAGGGGTTGCATGAACATTTTGAATAGAAAGTCAGGTAATGTCAGGAAAATAAAAATTTGTTCAGTAGCCTTAAATATGGAAAATGTATATAAATTAAAAATTTGACTATTGGAAAAAGGGAATATGGAGTAAAGACAAAATCAAATACATATACATTAAAAAGATAAAAAGAAATGTTGAAGATATAGTAACAAAATGCACTGAAAACGTAAAATATTTCTTTCATCATTGACCCAAATTCAGAAGAAAAAAAATAAATAATGTTTTATAATGAAACTTCTACATTAAGGATTTGTAATGAACATTTATTTGATAGTATATATAATTTGGCAAAATACTTCAAAAATTTTCCATACTAGTAAATATAAATATTTATTGACAGCAAATTTATACAGTAGAAATTATTTTTTCTTCGTTTCGTTTCTTCTTAATTTGAAACAATCCAGGCACTTAAACTTATCACAATGCTAGGTTTCATCTGTTCTTTCGATCAAAATTACTGCGGGAATATCCCGATGGAAAACGATCTTTATTTTGACTTTCTTGGATACTGTTGACTTTATCAAAGGTTTTCCCCCTCCCTTTATTTAATGTTTCTGGCAAATATCTAAAATCTGCAAATGTAATATTTAGTCGTATTGAAATTTCGCTAAAACAAAAATGAAAAAAGCTAACTTAAAATAACTAACCATTTCGCCTTGTACTTGATTTCACCCGTTCGCCAATGGCAGCATAAGATGCTGGATAAGTTCTAATGGTATCCACCTGCTGAGAAATAATTTGAAATTTTATTTTCAACAAATTTAAGTTTTATACTATAGTCACCCTAACCCTAACACATACCAAGGTAGACCACCTGGCGGTCAGAAAGACCAGTATCAACAGGCAATATTGTGTTATAACTGCATATTGGCCTAAACATTAAAGTGCTTAAAATTTTGACTTCACTTGAAGATAGAACATTCTTTGCTGTTCCTAGTACCGTTTTGGGAGACCAGGACTGGTGGTTGAATTTGGTATGTGCTGAGGTTAGTCTATAGTGGGTCGTGATTAACTTACAGCACTTAGTAGTCTATTAGTTCTTGTATTTATTAATGATACTGGGGATGTAAAGTAATTATTTTCAGTTAGCCGTACTGGTATTTTACTAGATTATCTCACTATGCCTCTCTTATTATTCGAGCCAGATAGCATTCGTATTATTGCTGAACATGTTGGCTTCAATTTCTGAAAGAAAACATTGTTATTTTGCTAAATGGGCACATTTTTGGCAATGTAAATTCATGAAATTTCAAATAGTCACTGCGTTAATGGAAATGTAGTGATTATTTACTTGACAGTTAAGCAAACCGAAAAGCGTAACTTTAATGGTCTTATAAATAAAACCCTTTGTAAGTAATGTTAATGGTAAATAATTACAAAATGTGAAAATCTTAATTTAAATCAAAAAATTTATGATTAGCTCACAGTTAGTGTAGACTAGTTTATATTTCCATAGTGTTTCCATAAATAGCAAATATAGTATTTTTAAATAAAACAAATTTGTTATGAAATTAACATGCATGAATATCTCCCCCATCCCCAAACAAACAGCTTTCTTCTCATAAATGGGGTCCCATTATTATTTTTTTATTTTTATTTTTAAAACTCAGTTTTTATCTACCAAATAATAAAATTTCCTTGCTAATATTCCTAATTTTATTTTTCTAGGTATGACGATGAATTTAATAGTGTACAACTTGCCACATTTTGACAATGCTTCACCTCAAGGAATTTTTCAGGTAATTTTTACCTATGTTTAATTTTTTTAAATATTTACCCTTAATATAGTAAACATGTCCGGCATAGGAGATATCGACAGTATATGAAAAGTCCCTTCATGAATATGCTATCACAAACAGATCTCACAGAAAGCACAATCCCCTGGACTCTGGTTTCTATATGCGTGAAACTCACTGTATAACCTTACTTGTATTGAGGAAACTATTGGTGTGGACGAGGTCTGCAATCCGCTTTCAATTGGGGGTAATGGAAAATGTCTTCCGCAGGCATGGGGAGATACTGGCGGTGGTACTGGTGCTGGTGGCAAGGGACTATGAGCTTTCCAGTTGTCCTGATGGTTCACGATTGTGCTGATCTGATAATAATTGTCAAAATTATGAAGAATGTAAATATAGCATTTGATCGATTCAGTTCTAGTTTTGAGATGAAATACTTTTGAAGTAATTAAGTTAGAATAATAAATTATTTGTAAAACTGTAAGTAGGAATGAACTAGAGTACTTATAATAAGTGAGTACATTCATACTGGATTTACATAGCCACTTTAATGGCCTCGAATAAATTTCTAAACTAATGTACTTCAATTAAAGCAAGTTTTCCATTGAGTTTACATAGTGGCATTAAAGGGGAAAGCAACCCTCAGAAAGTTTTTTCCAAATGATAAGAGCATATAAAAACTACTTACCTAAGATTTGACAACTATGTTCTCTCATATATATATATATTTGGAAGGAAAATGTGATGTAACTGTATCGGTAAGTGTGCAGGGTGCATGTAAATTACGAATGATAAAATAGATTGTAATTTTTGTTACCACATGGTATACTAATTTTCAAGCTGACAAGGTGACATTTCAGAGACCTCTAGTGAACCTTCGTTAAATCAGAATCTGCATTTTACAAATGCAATTGTGCACCTACATGAATGTTTTCCCTTAAAAAATGGTGAGAAATGTCATGTTACCTTCCAATCCAACAACAGCTCCATGTATTATATCAATAGCCACCAATTTGTAAATAACAGCACTGCACGGACTACTTTTGCAGTTGAGGCGGATTGATTCAAAGTTTTGAGCATGCAAAAAAGGCTCACCAGAGGGTGATGAATCTCACGTTGTTAGTCTGCAAACAAGTATACCAGCTACCCCTCAAAATGTTTTAAGTAAAAGTGTCCCCGTGACCTTTGGGTAATTAGGAATTTATTACTATTATAAATTAACATCAAATACATAAAATTGTGATTACCGGCACTGGAATTGAAGTTTTCACAGAACGTTCAAGTGGAGCTAATCTACCACGAGCACTTTTGTAAAAGCCTCCCCTGTGTGCCGATGAGAGTCGTGCTCCAACCATAGCAGCAGGTGCCGATGTTTGAGCCAAATTTCTTCCACTGAGAGACATTAAAAAGTAAAAATTTAAAATCGTAACACACCTTAGCGGCCAAGCATTTACGTTTTAGCAGATACCTCTTATCACTGCTTCTGTTCAGTAATGTTTTACTTGAGATAGTGAGCAAACCTTGTAAATCTGTGTAGCCCTAAAATATTAAGATATAACGATATTTGGATAGGAAATACGAGTATATCACAAATCATGCTACATTAAGATCGTGATAATTAGAGGATATTAACCTGATTTGTTACTTGTGCTAAAGGAAGTCTTGTTGGTGGGGATTCATCTAGAGTGTAATTTTCTTGTACTTTATTAGATTCACGTTTGTTGTTTTCGTAGTTAGTACCTATATAGTAAATTTACTAATAGATGATTAGAATGTTCTGGGTTAAAGTTGAAACAGATCAAGGGTCACAAATGCCCTACACTGAATTACCCTGGCTTTCCCTGACCAAAATTAAATTTCATTGACATGTAAATGGATCAGGAAATTTAAGGAAATTAAATAACATTTGAATGAAGGGTTACATGATAGGAAAGTGAACACAAGGATACTGTACTAAATTTTAAATGACATACAAGTTGACTTATTAAATTTTCCTGAACTTCGTTTTTCAATATTTGAGTACGAGGCGTACACGTATAAATTAAGGTGCATGCATTCATAAACAAATTTGATAGTAGCAATATTAAATCTTAGTCTCAGTTGGCCTAGTAATTGATGTAGATCTAAAATATAATCTTTAATACTGCCACTATACTCAGTTGCAGGCTAACAAGGTTAGATTTTTTGACCTCTGGTGGGCCTTTTTAATGAGCAAAACTTCAAATCAATCTGCCTTACAAAATGGCCCGATCTTTAGACATGAAAACTATTCAATTTTACAAGCCAATAAGTCAAGGTTTAAATGTTATATTATTCTTTGCACACCAACTATGAACAAGGTCTATGGCAGATGCCACCATTCATTCCTTAAAGGAACTACATTTTATGTAGGTGCCCAGAAGCGTGTGTGAGACAAGGATTCTAATGTAACGAAGGCATCCCAGAGGATGCAAAATCTCACCTTGTTAACCAGCAAACGAGCACAAGTGCATTGATCCTTCTTTGGATTAAGATTTCCCCATAATCCATTCAATTTTTTAAAAAAGAATTCTAAAAGCTCTCTTATCATTGAGCTAAATGCTACATTGCTCTCACTCTCTCTAAAAGCTATATTGGTCAATAATTTTAAAAATAAAACATGTTGCTTATGCATATTTTCAAAAAATTAGAACTTACAACTTTTAAGATTAATTTGGTTCCCAATATTATAACATGCCAGTGTGAATGGGCCTTAAAGAGGAAAAAAACAAACTGACCTTTCCAAGTCGATTCTGCAAATTTAGTTAAAACTGATTTTAACCGGGAAACTGTTTCATCCCATATATCCTTAACAAGCCTCTCCATAATAACTTCTTGCAGTTGGATTTCTGTATCGGTCTGATATTCAATTTCGTCAGATTGTTTACTGGATTGCTTGTTACCATCACTTTCGAAAAAAGAACATTTGACAACAATTTGTTAATAAAATAAGAATTTGGTCTTACCAAAATTAAGCTGGACTAGTGCTAGGTAATGTTTCTGAGAACTACCTAAAATCGACAGCTATTAACTCTTCATATTGTCCATCCTGTTCTATGATTTCCTCATACACAGGTGTGATATTGCATGCATCACTGGCATTATCGTCGGTACGTACGAGCAACGGCTTTAATGATATTCCTTGAACCATTAAACTGTGGAATGAATAAGAAATTTGCTTTCCACAACTTAACATTGTACTTTAAAAACAAAAACAGAAACATCCAACTATGTTATTTGCTATTCGCTATTCTGAAGGTGAGCGACCTATTATTCTTGGCATGCTTTAGATGTGTAAAATAAGGTATCAATGCACCATCGATCTTTTTTCTTTTTGCTGACTTTAAATATGAAAAAAATTGTGGTCGTTTGCTCTGTAGCATTTAACTGGACTCACACACCTCACTATATATCATCTGGATATTAAAATGCATTTTTTTTAAATTTGAGGGCACACAACCAACCTATGCCTAACTAGGAAAGACTACATTGAACATAGCTAGTTTTCTTTTCGTTACATTTCATGTATTTGATAATTTTCCTAAATTTTGAATGAGTAGGGCCCTACTCATATCAGGTATTTAATGTCACAAAGATACTATTCAGCTCAAATAATTTGAAATAAAAATATCAAATAAAACTTTATTACAGATATTTTGGAAAATGATTCCTATTATATTTCTATATTTTCGGAAAACAATAAGAGTATGAGGCATGAGAAATAAAATATTGGCACTAGGATACTTTAAGGTCACAGTGGGTGAACTAAAGCTTGATTTTATTTAAGATATTTAATTTGACATTCATTTCTAACTTCATTGCCAATATTTTTAAATCTAATTTAAGCCTGGGACCCTTATATTCATTTTTTCTATTTAAGTTTCATTTTATAATGGGATAATTTTGCAAAAACTAAAGTTGTTAGGAATTCAATTTGACGATGATATTTTTTAAGTATCAGTGGACGTGGAAGAATTCTCCTGACTATGGGATTACCCCCCAGCCACCATATGGCATCATTTTGCTTACTGTAGGGAATGAGTCGAATGGAATTAAATTCAATCGATACTTAATAGTAATGACTTAATTTACGTTAGCGTTTAATTAGACAATGTAATACTCTTCTCAAATAGTTTCACGATATGTTATTGCTTAAACTGACTAAGATTCTGAGTAGAATTAAATAATCATCATAAAATTCCACCTTAAAATCTCTTCAGATCTCCCGCTGCTTGCTCTTTTTGCCGTATCAATCACTGCAATTTGGTTAGCATTATCAATTTTACTAGGTGGAAAGTGGGTGAAGAAATCATTCAAATGATCCTTTTGTATATTGAGCTTGGAACCATATATTCTAAGGTTAATAAAAGATGATAAAATTTGTAACTTATTATTTTTCAGGAATTTACAAACCGAATTTCTTACCGGAAATGAGGAAATGTTCGTGACCAGTACTGGCATTCATCATCGAGGTCTTGGATCTCTTCGGGCAACTCAGTTCCCTCGTAGAGCAGAGAGTCGATAGCATCAAATAAATACTGGACCCTTTGAGCAGATTCCTCTTCGTAAACCTAAAACAAGGTTGGTTTTATTTCTTTAGAATTTAATTTTGGTGTCTAGCATATTTGTGTGCTTTGGCAATTGTTCTTAATCACATCGTCTGTCCATGACGAGGCACTGGATAAGCTCCGAGATGTATCTGATCGAGAAATTATAGCTTCAGCATCTGACATTCCGCTTGTTACCGAGACTGGGGATATCCTGTAACCAGTAACCAACCCTATTGTCAGTACCAATATAGTATCCCACAAGCTAAAATGTCATCTAATGGTGTCACCTTCTGATGACCAAATATCAACAAATGGAGTCAAAGCTTTTGAATTGCTATATAGCTAATTAATAGTTGCTGCAGTTAAAGGTGTATTACCGAAATTGGGTGTGCTGTTTCATTTATTTGAATGCCAGAAGATAACACATTCGGCTTACTGTTATTTAAATCGTGGTATATTATAGTTTAGCTGTTACACATCAAAACGTTCCACAATAAACTTCAGTTTTTTGTAATGTTAAGCGCAGTAAATCTACCATTTTATGAAATGCAAACTACAGAAAAGTTGTGGGGAAAAGTGCAGCAAATTTGAGAAAATCTTTGGAAAAAATTCAGCTTACAGAACTTCAATAAAATTGAGACAAACTGCAGTTCTTCCACAATAGTCCAGTTTTATTTCATGCCCTAAAAATAAGTTATTTCTCAAATAATACTTTTCAACACTTACATGTAACTAAGGGTGCATACATATATAAATTCATAAATTTGGTGCATTTTAAAATTTACAGTTGCAAAATCTAACAGGCGTGTTAAAGACGTATATTGCAATTCTGCATTTTAGTCAGATTCACCAAATGGATAAATTTTACATTTGATAGTTATTTATCGATTCCGATCGAAAAACATTAACGAGGTGCCCGTAAACTAGGAATCGGCCGTATAATACAACGGATTCAATGGCACCTTTAACACCCTGTTGACTATGTCAAACTTCCAGAAATTCTGAGGTTTACTGTGGAATGTCTTTTGCTGGGTCGTAGTCTTCTTGAAAACTTAATGTCTCAATACTTACCGTCCATATGAGCTTGTTGGCATTCTGTTTCTCACTAGAAAATCCTCTGGAAAATGAGGTTGTTGGCATTTAATTGAGCTGTCTTGTGTATCAGGTGGTGGATGATGTTGCAAGATGGAATTTTCAATTTCTTGGCTAGTAATGAATTAATTATAAGCTCTAGTACCTATAGTACCGTTTTTATAGGATTGGATTAATTTTTAAACTATTATACTGTAAACGAACTCACATTTCATGCATACCACGTCCCCAGTTTCGCCTTGTCATTTTACTTACAAGCTAGGTTTTACATTAGTCCAAGGTTTCACAAATGTATCTACGTATGTTTAGCTACCCGTAATGGTGTTTGTTTACATTTACATGTTTGCCTACCTAGTTGTTGTTTTGCAGTAGAAATTGCCATTTATAGCCAACATACACAGACGTATGACACGGACGAATAGGTGCTAGCACCCATCACATATTTGACATATTTAATCGCATTTTTCAATCAATTTGTTAGGAGGCTATGGTTTAGATTCATAAAGATATTTTAGTTGATATAGATCCAGAGACGCGTTTCCATGGTAACTGTGTTGTGCAGATTAGCTTTTGGTGGAAGCGTCAGAACCGAATACAGCCCATCACAAAAGTTAAATTCATCAAACATTGCGGGAATTTTAAATTTGAAGTTCAACAGCTGAAATACAAACATTTATATCCCATTAATGCAGGCAAAATATTGTTGTATGTACTACAAATAAGTAAAATGTGCGATATAGCAGGGTTCGTACTGACCTCAGGGAAGTCAGGGAAATTCCCAAAGTAGCCAAGAAAGTCAGGGAATTTTATTAAGTTTAAGTTGTGTATCATTTTAAATTTAATATTGAATAATAAAATATTTGTTTTACCAGTCAAGTAACCCTTTCTGGTTGAAAATGTCATTCATTCAATGCTTTTAACATAGGAAAAAATTTCACTCCAAAATGGCTGCTATTCTGGAGAATTTTCTAAACCAGTACCGAGTGCAGTATGTATTATTGTCATTAACTTTAATGAAAAAAAATTATAATTGTTTGATATTAAATATCATTCTTTAAAATGTTGGTGTTTATTTTGGTCTGGGAATTTCGTTATTTTTGCCAGGGAAAATTGAGATTTTGGACACGTTTAGAATTTGGTATGAGCCCTGTATAGTGTAAATTAAATTTTGATGTAATTTTAAAGTAATTGCATTGAGGTATATTGTATTAATTGTTAAAAAATAGTCTGTACACACCTAAAAATATTTGTTTGAAAATGCCCCCTGATCTTCTTGTTTAGCTTTGAGAACCCTTGGCTACAATGAAGAGCCTTTCAGTCTTTATAGATTTCTCCTAGAATTCTTATAGAATTAGCAGCTGTTTTGAGCCCTTTCCTGTCTAAACTTTTTGTACACTCGATTAACTCAGGTGAATTACCATTAGATTGGAAGATTGCTAATGTCTGTCCAATATACAAATCAG
>JAQFYV010000297.1:0-12412 GCA_034695065.1 Choneiulus palmatus | reverse complement strand
GGGTGCCCGCCTATTGCAGACTGCCCGCCAATTTCCTAGAATCAGTCTATAGACTGCTTGCCAATTGGAGACTGCCCGTTTTTCGGAGACGCCCGCCAACTGGAGGATTTACGGTAATGTAATTACATTAATGGATTTCTAATCTAACTTTAATTGAATATATTTAAGAACGGAAATACAGTAATTAATTAATTAAGAGATTATTAATTGATAGTGACCACAGGCTGATCCATAAATTTTTCCGGGGGAGCTATAGGGTCCATATGTCAGTAAAAATCATTAATCATTTTCTAGCATTGATAAGTCGTGGCCACAAAGGATAAGTACTGTCCTGAGGGGACCGAATCTCCGGACACCCTCCCCCTGGATCTGCCACAATAGTTATCATCTAAGTATTCACAGAAATAACCCAGCAAAAATTTCGAAATTTCTGCATTTTTTTTGCGGTCAAGAAGTGCAAAAAATTCGCAATTTTATGAAACAAGATCTGTATAATATTTGCAGAAAAATTGTACAAAAAACCCTGCAGTTTTTCTGCAGATTAACCGGTTTGCAGAAAATCTGCAGTTTTTTTTGCAGTATAGATGTGCAAAAAACTGCAGTTTTTCTGCAAACCGGTTAATCTGCATTAAATCTGCAGTTTTTTTTTACAGTTTTCTGCAAATATTGTGCAGATCTTGTTTCATAAAATTGCGAATTTTTTACACTTCTTGACTGCAAAAAAACTGCAGAAATTTCGAAATTTTTGCAAGTTTTTTTGCTGGGAGTGAGTGGGTCATATCATCATTTGAAAACGTATCAGAGCTTTTTATAAATCAACAGTGTTCGGAATGCACTACCAGTACTGCATCCAGTGGCTTAAATCCTGGAGGAGGAAGGGGGGACGTTAGGGCGTCCAGACCCCCCAACAATTTAGCCTACGGACACTCCCATAATTTTCTTTTTTCACCATTCAAGCCTCGCTTCCTGAGGTCTCGCCTCCCCCCCCCCCCCTCCTCACCACAATATTTTTTTTAAGATTTATGCCCTACTTGTGTGAAAACAATGTACATATAGTGTGTAAAACATGTGTATTATATGTAAAACAATATAAATATTATGGAAAATGGTAACTCATGCGTAAAAACAATGTAAATATTGTGTAAAAATAGTAAAATATTGTGTAAAATTTATGTAACTGTTGTGTAAAAACAATGTAAATATTTTGTAACGCAATGCAAATCTTGCAAAAAAATAATGTAAATAATATAGCGTTTGTATATGACGTTTTGTGATGTCATTTCTGTAATTTTTGTCCAAAGTATAAGGAGCTAACTCTGATCCTGCCAATAAACTATTTGTTAATGACGTTCTGTGACGTCATTTGCGTCATGTTTGTCCAGAGTAGGCGGGGCAAACGCTCTATGTGTAAAACTATATAATCATTGTGTAAACAATGTAAATATTGTCTATGACGTCAGAAACAGTTCATTTAAAATTTATTTTAATTGTTTATAAAATAAATATGGCTACACATAACATAGTTGTGGAATTTTAAGAATAGTATATTTTTTACAGCATACGAGCCAATCTCGAAAGAAGTATGCACACTCTTTAGGGTTGTTTTCCCCTTTAAAAAGGACTAAATGAGCTGGGTTCATTTATTTTCTTGCGTTTCGGTACAGTGACCATAGTTTTGGATTATAAGGTAAATAACAGGCACCAGAGAAAACAATCCAACAAATTTCTTTATTGCAATGTGAATAAAAATGCACGAAAACTGTGCAAACACATGATTAGACAGCTCGATTTTTGCAGCCATCAATATATGAGGAGTCTTTTTTCACTGATCTGTTCCAAACTTGACTACGCCTTAATCTAAATAACTTCTAATAAATATTTTTGTAAAATTTCACTCGAGGACACCTCACCTAATAATAAGCTTTTACATTACCTCAAAAGTTAGCTTACTGAATTACAAGAAAAGCATTTCAAATATATTTATCAAACTGATCCTATGCAAAAAGAATGTTAAATAAAATAGCTTAGCTGTTGAGTATTTGTATGAATTCAGTTCGCTCACTCGGTACATTTCAAAAATAAATACAACCTAGACGCTCCTCTTGAAAAATAAAAAGGAAAAACAATGAAACTTATTTGTATAATATATGTACAGTAATTAAAATCACAGTTATATTTAATTATAGTATATAAATGCCATACGCTGAGCCAACTGCATTGGTCCACATTCAGACAATGTGATCTACGCTAAGAAACTTAAAATGGATGCCGTGCATTTTAGGTTAGGATTGGGATACATTATAAACGGCAAAGTTTCTTTGAATAACACTGCCCGAAACATTCGGGTAAAGTTTTATCCCGTGCCTGACTGACAATCTCTTTAATTTAGCCGATATCACATTCAGTATTTGAGGTTTCGGTAATATTAGTCGCTCCTAGTGATTTAAAATAATGCAGTGCCATTTTTAAACCAAGAGACATAAAAATATATGAAAAATACCAAATTTTATAATTTTAATAGCTAGGTGGATTGACTTATCTAGTTTTAATAAAGTATTGCGGTTAATAAAATATAAAATATATATCAAAAACAAGTAGAAATAAAAAAAAATGTTTTTTTCTGCCTAGCCTTAAAAATTCTTATGAATCCTCCATTTTCCTTTGAAAAAAAAGGAGGACGGCAAGTTTTAATTGAAGAAAATCTCTTACATTTTAGCATTTTTCATATATTTTTATACAGTTTGGTTGATGAAATAGGTGAAACCGTGATACATTTTAATTTTTAAGCATATCTATTATTTATTTTATTAATTACATTATTTTTGTAAAAACAAGACCGGGCAAGCCATATATAGCTATTAAAATTCTATAAATTTTGGTAATTTTTGTGCATTTTAATGTCTTTTGGTTAGAAAATAGCGCTGCATTTAAATCTCTATAGACGATTAATATTGCAGAAACCATCATTAACTTATTTTTATGCACCGATTTCCCAAGGATTCAAATTATTCCAGTACCGTACAGTTTAAACAAAACCATTCTAATATTTTGGTACATAGCCAGATTTCACAGTCAGAATTTCTGATGTTTTACTAATTAATATTAAACTGCTAAAAATCTGAAGTGTTATAAAATGTAAACCGCAAGAAAAGCTGTTAATAAACTTCAGAAAATTTGGCAAAATTGCACATTTCTATAGTTTCTCTGCAGTAGTTTACAGGTTTTTGAAGTTTTTGTTTGAATAATTCATCGGAATTTCAACAGTTTCTAACATCAGAAAAACTTCTGTTGCTGCATGGGTAAAACGTTACAAAATTTGAAAATGTAAGGAACTATTTGTGCATTTTACAAAAATGGAAATTTCAATTAAAAAAAAACAAAGGAATGTCAGGAAATAATATACACATACAATAAGGAAGGGCATACTTTTCTTCAGATAATACTTAAAATGCCCGTGAACTTACTCCCCGAACATCATATCTTCGGCCTCGTAGAGTCCGGCATATCCATCGTGTCGATCGGTATCATCGTCGTCATTGGTAAGGTCGATCCCTTCGTCTATTTGAACTTTGTGCATGGCGGCCGCAGCCATTGGTTGGCCTGTTGGAGTTTGTGCTAAAAACGGGGGGAAAATCATTGTTGAGGCGATTGTGTTTTGTAAAATATTCCTTAAAAACATGTCGATTTCCAAGCTTACCCATCATAGGATTCACACCATTTTGTGCCAGGGCAACATTGGCACTGCAGGCATTGCCGGCTGGGCAGCTACACGTGGCCACTTTGGTCCAGAACACCTGACCGGTCAGTTCGCTACGATCACCTCTGAGGATAGTTCCCTTATCTAAAAATAAAATTTGAATTTAAGAAATACGAAGCAAGTTTGAAAAAAAGCAATTTATAAAATATAGTAAAATCTGCCAGAAATCAACTGTTACAATTTGACAGGTATAAAATAACCCCACTGTAGTTACTATAAATCGGTGATAATTGAAACTAACCTAAGTGTAATATTTAATTACATGCAATTCAGTTCAAAATGCAGGAAGTATTAAAATAGGAATGCAACCCTCAGAAAAAAACTTTTCCATAAGGCAACTATGTCCTCTCTAGTTAAATAAAATATATCAAACTGAAAAGCTGAGAAATGGAAGCTTGAAATATGACGTGTTACCAATGACGATCACTTGTCACCAATAAATGACAGTCATGGGAAAAAGGCAAATCAAAAAAAAAAAAAAATTGGTGACCCGAAATTTTTCGACTTTCAGTTTCATTTCTCAGCTTGCCAGTTCGATCTACTTTATTTAAAAAAAAAAATAATAAATAAATACAAAAAAAAAGAAGAGAGAACATAGTTGCCAAATCTTGAGCAGGCCTAATTAACGTTTTTATATATGCTATATCGTTTGGCAAAAACGTGATCCGAGGGTAACATTCTCCTTCACATGTATTTTATTTTATAATAATACATGCATTCTACAAATACTAAAGACTTGATCTGGGCAGTGATTAATATAGCCTACTAAAACTGTCTACCAAATGAAAATTTTTGGTGCAAAAGTATTGTTCAGATTTAAACAATTAATGAATTTAATTGACCAAAATGTTATAATCCTAATATTTTCTAATTATAATAAAAATATTTGCAATTAATTGATAACATTTGCTGTTTAAATTTGCTAGCAAATGCCTTTTTGATCTGCATTCAGTTTTAGCTAGGTTCGTTTGCAGGCTTATAATGTCGATTTGAGACACCCTCTGGTGAGCCTTCATTAAATTAGAATCTGCGCTTTACACAAGCTTGTGTGTACCTACAAGAAAAATGTAGTCCCCTTAAAATATATGGCAGACTTTACTCTTTCACCTTGATCGTAGCTGGCATTGAGAAAATAATATTTAATTGAAACTTTGGCCTATTGGCCTTAAAAATTTGAATAGATGTAATGAGAACTTGTCTCCATCTTCTGCCTCAAGATTGGGAAATTGCACGTACGTTACATTCCAGTCAACGCCAACCGTCTGCGCCATTTTGAGGGATTGATTGATTCAAAATTTTTCTCATACAAAAAAGATCTCTCCAGAGGGTGCTACTATTAACATTTTTAGCCTGTGAACAACTATAGTCAAAATGTAAAGTAATAACAAACCTTGAGTCCAGAATACCGACTGATACTGATCCGGTGAAACGGTGCGTCCAGCAAATTGAAAAACTGGAAAGGTGCGCAGCTGCCACAATTTGACCGCTGTATAGCGTTGGCACACGTCTTTCATATCTGGTTCGTGGATCGGAACACCATCTCGGATCATCCACGTTCGACCCATTTTGGTAGCAGCAGTTAGCTGAAGATCAAAAATGTCAATTTTCTTGGCTTTTCTTGATCAAAAGATTTCTCGACTATTGTATATGAAAATGAAATTACCCTTGTGTAAAGTTCCGAAAGGTATTGAGTGTGATCGTCTTTCAAGACAATTCTAAACACGTGGGCCAACATGACCAGCTGGTCGCTGCGATCCGCCCATTGCTTTTGCATCAGCAGGTCCTCGGTGACATTTAACGCTAATTCGAACCCTTCTTGGAAGTCGCAGGCCGAGCTTCCCAATTCGACGCGACGTTGATATTTCAGGTTCATCCATTCGCTAGTTTATAATACAGTCAATAAAATTATCTTATTTTTATTCAGGGTTCATACCGAATTTTATAATTGGGCTTCCCTGACTTTCCCAGAACATAAGCTAACTTTTTCCTGACTTTCTCTGACAAAAATGAAAAATTTTCCCTGAACATAAGTTCAAATTTTTGCCTACTTTCCAATACCAAAAGAAAAATTTTCCCTGACACTGACATTAAAATAAATTATGAAATTTAAAGGGGAAGATCACACTACAAAAAAGTATTTTTCTCTAAAGAGTATGTCTTTAGTTTAGAAAATACTATTATCAAAATTTACCAACTATGTTAAAGGTTAATTATTTAATAATTAATTAAAGAAAAAATTAGTAATGGTGGAAATTCCATTGACTGCTAGTTTCCATTTTCATTTAAATTCATAATATTCATAGTATTTTCTTAATGAATACTCTTTAATGAAAAAATACTTTTTTCTAGGCTGGTCTTTCCTTTTAAGGAAATAAATGAATTTAAATGAAAATGGAAACTAGCAGTTTTTCATTTGCAGATTTAATGCTAATGACAATTGTATTATGCTAATAGAAAGTGAATGCACGGTATTGCAGTATTGCATATTGTACAGGTATTTGCTCTATTTTCTAAATTTCCCTGACTTTTCAGGGCAGTATTAACCATACATGTTATATACAATGATATGCCATACTTACTCAACAGCTTTCATTATGGGACCAGGAAGGTTGTCGAAAATGCGGGGCAAGTTCTGGCCGATGGCCAATTTCATGAGACTGACCAATCCATCCTGTGTCGCTTTGGGAATATACGAATACCTTTCAAAGTCTTCTTTGTGACCGTACAAGAGGGTCTTGAAGAAATTAAATAAAGGATTAGGCAATAAGTCTAAAAGTCTGTATACTATTTATATTTACAAATAATTCCATAAAATTTGCGCAATACCTTCAAAAATAAAGAAATTGCCTGCCATCTTTGAGGTGACAATATATACATTCCCTTTCCATTGTATTTCACCATTTCGTACAAATGTTCCATGACTTGTTCGTGCCATTTCGGCTTGGGTCTAAATGCAAAAATATTAAAAGTGAATAAGAATCAGCTAATGATAACCATATTTTATCGGATTGTTAAGATTATAAACCAGATTTCACATTTCAAAGATTTCAAATACAAAAAAAAAAAAAATCCTTTCAGAAAATGCCGTACAAAATGGCATGCTTAGTTAATATTTCCAATATATTAAATTCATCCTAATTATGTGTCCTAACTAGCGCCCTCTAGCAAATGTTTTCTTTTTGCTTATTTTGAATTTTATTAGAAATTTGGAAGGTACTGATTGGCGAATTCAAAAAGTAAGTAGTTCTTGCAGCTTGACTGCTTTTCACAGAAAAAACATTTTTGCTGCGAGTATGCTTAGTGAACGAACCAAAAAATGTTTAAAAAAGAGTCTAATGACGCCATTTTGTAGGAAACATTTCTGAAAATAGGTTAACAGGAGAGAGAATGGCTGCAAAAACAGATTATTGTCATTTTAAATCAATGTAATATTATTACATTGATTGTCATTTTGTCATTGATTACATTGATTGTCACTGATTGTCATTTTAAATCAATGTAATATTATTACATTGATTTAAAACGACAATCTGTTTTTGCAGCCATTCTCCTTCCTGTTAACATATTTTCTAGAAATGTTTCCTACAAAATAGTGTCATTAGACCCTTTTTAAGCATTATTTGGTTCATTCATAAACATACTTGCAGCAAAAATATTTCCCCCAATAACAAAATGCAGGCATACAATATTCAAATGACTTGCTATACTGACCCGAAATGCTTAGCATCGTCCGTTTTATCAGAATACGACCCTTGTGATGTTGTTCCGGTGGATTTGCCTGTTGTTCCCGTGGATTTGCCTGTTGTTCCCATGGATTTGACTGTTGTTCCAGTGGATTTGACTGTTGTTCCTGTAGATTTGACTGTTGTTCCTGTAGATTTGGTTGTTGTTCCAGTGGATTTGATTGTTGTTCCTGTGGACTTGACTGTTGTTCCGGTAGATTTGGCTGTTGTAGTGCTTGGTCCAGAAGTGCCTGTTTGGCCACCAGTTGTACCTTTCTCTGCCGATTTCGTCGTTGAACCGGAGCTCGAAGTCGTTTTGGTGCCTTCGATTGGAGCCACAGTACTCTTGCCACTAGCAGAATTCTTAGTGGTTCCAGTGGCCGTTGATTTGCTTCCAGAGGATGTTGTCGCAGCTCCTTTCACAGTGGTTGCTTTCCCGTTTGTGGTCCCAGCCGACTTTGAGGTAGTTGCTTGTGTGGCCGTAGCATCGGTACTTTTAGCGTCTCGACCGCCTCTGGAACCACCAGTAGTTGAGCCCATTGCGCTCGAAGCCGTTGTTGCAGCAGCAGCGGCACTTGTGCCCCTGCCTCTTGTACCGGTTGTGCTAGAACCAGGAATTACGGTCGTAGGTATAGCCGAGCTTCCACCTGCTCCCGCAGCGCCACCGGCGCCCCCTGCAGGTGTAGTGCCAGCATTTCGTCCAGCCTTAGTTGTAGTTTGAGCGGAAGTCCTTGATGAAGTCCCTGCGCTTGAGGACGTTGCAGCTTGTCCAGCTGCAGCAGGAGATGCAGTGCCTCGACCAGCTTTGGTTGTACTTCCACTCGAAGAGGTTGATGTTTGCCCGGCCACAGCAGCGGGAGCATCCGTGGTTCGACCGGCCTTAGTCGTTCTTCCACTCGATACGGTCGATGTTTGCCCGGCAGCTGCAGCAGGAGCATCCGTGGTTCGGCCAGCTTTGGTGGTTCTGCCACTCGATGTAGTCGTGCTATCACCGGCTGCCGATTTTTCTGTAGCGCCTCTCCTGGAACCGGCCGAAGATTTGGTAGTGGCCGAACCAGATGCCGGTGATTCCGTTCCTTTCGAAAAGTTGCTTCTGGTAGTACGGGCCGCACGAGCGGTGGATTTGGTTGTGGCTGTATCGGAAGAAGCATCCCGCTTGGCTGCTGCTGCCTCAAACTGGTCAACTTCGTTGTCTTGCAAATTGTTGTCGTCGATGCTGCGCTTGCGGCGGGATACTTGATTAGTCTCTTCAAAACGGTTTGATCCACCGTTGGAATCGTAAGGCAACCTTAAACGGATAAACGATACATCACATTGGTGAGAATGGGGGATTAAAATTATGCAAATATCAACAAACTTTTCTTTAAACTTTCAATCCAAGACGTATAAAATAGTTTAAGAAGGGTTTCTACGAATATTTGAAAACAAAATTCTTTTGAACACATTAACATTTATCCATGGATGCAACTTTGATTCTGATCAGTATTCAACACAAATTATGTAAGTTAAAGATTTGATTTAGCTGAAACATAAATTTTGAAATAAGCAAAAGAAGTTTGACTTTTTCAGTGAACTGAGCTTGATTATCGGACTTACTCATTCTTCGGTCAATGATTTTAGTATATTACTGTATGTGCTGAATAGCTGATAAAAAGGAAAGAATTTCCCAATGGCATTAAGAGTGGGTTTCAGTAATGTTAAATCGTCCATAAAGATTTATATGCATTGCCATTATCTATCTACATAAATAAACAAAAATACCGAAATTTATAGAAAATGTTAATAGCTTGGCAAATTATCCAATCATGTTCTAAAACATAATTCAATTAATAAAATATAAAATAAAGACACATATACAGAAAAATTAACCATTTTCCGTTTATCATTAAACATTTGTTAAAACCTGTTCATTTGTTTTAGGACAAAAAGTATAATGGTATGTCTTTAATAGAAAAAATAGTAACATGTAGAGAATTTCATTAGTTAAAACGCACTGTCGTCTATTTAGTCCTAAAACAAATGGACGATTTGTAACAAAGCTTTAAAGATCGGCGAATAAAAGGGTATATAAATTTATTTTATAATTGCAATACTTTTTCAAAATTAGACCGGACAATTCCCCTAGCTATTAACATCACAGTAACTTGAACTTACAATGGGTTAAAGAAATACTGGAAGAGCACGTGGAGCCAATCGTGCAGAGGATTTTGGGGTTGCAGGGCCAGAGTCAGCATATCTGAACCAGTATTTAGCATGAGGCTAATTTTGCTATGTTCCTTTTTCTGAATTTCTCCCTAAAATATCGCAATCGCATTTAAAGGTTACAAAAACTAAGTGGAAATAAGATGGAACAGACTAGATACGAGTGTATTATTTTGGAGCTTACTTTGGGTTGCACATCGTCCCAATATTTTCTAAGACTGGTCAAAAGGACGTCCGTGGAAGTGACAAATGTGTCGCTACTGCCCCACATGGTATCTACACATCTGGAAAAAGTAGACAGATTTAAATATAAGTCTGAATGAAAAATGAAAATCGCTTAAAATACAACAGTGAATATAAGATTAGCTTTCAATTTCAAGACGAAACATTTAAAATAATTTCCGCATTGTAATTTTCACTGCAGTGTAGAATGGCAATTCTGAACAAACTTGTCGTGTATATTTTTTTCACAAGTTACATTTGGTACCGGTATGGTAGAAAATTAATGCAAACAATCTCGGACAATTACCATAAAAGTTTAAAAGTAAATGTGTCTCAGGTGAATTTAGAAACTCGGGAAATTACTCTTATAATAGTTACAAAAAAAAATATAACTAAGTCAAAAACATAATAAACAATAGGAAAAATATAAATTTACAGCATAATAATTTCCTAGCATAATCGTCATGAAAATTGTGAAGCAAAGATTGCAACTTACTGCCCCAATTCCATCAGCCGATTACTTTGGATGTCTGTGGTGAGTTTCATGAGGGCGATATCTTGCATAGTCGGTGTATCCACGTCAGGATTTAAAGTCCGAACGGAGCGCTCTTCGGACTATAAGCATTTATAACCATTAGTTGTGGTCCCTTAGAACATCTGATTTGTGTAATAACAATGGTGCCATGACAAACCTTATATTCAAACACTTTGGTTTGCCCAGGAACGGTGTACGTGATCCATGCGGTTTGTCCGCCATCGTAATAGTTTGGAATTACTTGGCATGTCTCTACCGTTTCCACTGGGTTGTGACCTTTAAAGGAGAATAGAAAACAGCAATCAGGCACAAATTATTTTAATAAAAAAACATGTTTCCCTGCTGAACTCAGAAACGTCCCACAGAAAACTGAAGTTATTCTGATGCTCTAACTGCAGAAAATTTTTTGTGTTATGAAACAAGTCAGTTTTAACTGCAGTTCTACATGCAAAAACTGCAGTTCTACATCACACAATTCTACATTATTCAGAAAAAAAAAACAGTCTTCCACAATTTATCCATTTTTTGAAAGGAAGATGGGAGGGATGTTATAACTCTTGCTTTTCTGCAGCTTTAGTTTCCTAACACACTGGGTTATCTGCAGTTTTAAGGTGGATTTTAGCTATGTTATTTTCCTATAGGGAAGTTTTTGCACCTGATTGTGGCAACCAAAGGGCCCACAAGCATAACAAAAATTAATGAGAATGGTAATTGTCAGGTAGTTTTGAATCTCTTTTCCAAAAAATTTGCTCCAAGAATTAAATAAAAATGAAAATAAGGTTGGATTCTTATGGACTTGTTTTCCACCTTTCTGTAAATGTTTATTTGCACCTGATTTCGGCAACAAGTAGTCTCAAAACCCTTTTCCCAAAATATTGCTCCAAGAATTAAATAATAATTAAAATCAGGTTGGACTTTTAGGACTTGTTTTCTGCCTATCAGTAACAGTAAATAGTTTTTAAGAAAAAAATGGATTAATAATGGGAAAACGGTGCTCCTGAATACCTAGCTAGATGCTTCCTCTTCAAATTGGTATTTTTTATTCATGTATTTTATATTTATTGAGTTTGATGTTAAATTTTGTGAAAATCTCGAATTTTTGTGAATCTGCACCCTCTACCAAAATAGAAGGTATCATGTGTTTAGTTCATGGTTGTGATCAAGGTTGTGATACTATCAAAGGATCTATATCATATACTCCAAGATGGAGACTATAATCCCCCCCTTAACATCAGAAATACTGCAGTTTTCAGTGGAAATATTTATAGGGGAATTCCATAATAACAATTGCAATTTGTTTCAACGAAAAAAATGAAATTAGCATAAATTTTAGTTTCACCCCAGCAATCGATGAAGACGGGTAGAATGTAAAAGTTGTTTGTCTTGTTGAATTCGTTCGGTAGATTTTGCACTTTTAGTTGAACCACCATGATGCCATTTCCGCAGACTTCCTTGGATTTTAAAACTAGTTTATCCATGCGAAGTTCCGTTTGGCTTCCCCCTGGAAGGGCCGCCGTTCGCCTTCCTTTATCTGTAGGGACAAACTGGTTACCTTCCGTTAACAACACATCCCCTAACTGATATTCCAACAGGGGCGCTTCCACGTTTAATGGAGTCGCCCAACTGTAAAATCAAGAATACATTAAATGTAACAAGAAAAAGAGAATAATTTTATTATTTGAAGTTTTAGAAACGAATTGTTGTACTGACCTATTATTGCCAACGGACCATTGATACATGTACCATAATTGTGGCTTGATGTAGGCGGACACGGTATAAGCGCTCGGGCCTGTTCTCGAACTGAAAGATGTATTCAGCACATTGCGCACGTAAAGCTGTAAGGAAAAAAGTTGGCTTAATTATTCATATATCCATAGAATCGTAAGAATATCCGTTAAATCTATTCAGCCTAATTATTTGATCGGCTTTAATTAAGGGGGGGGGGGGGGGGTTGTAGCAATGTTAAATGCCCAT
>JAQFYV010000296.1:0-12423 GCA_034695065.1 Choneiulus palmatus | reverse complement strand
ACCATTGGCCGATGTTGACGCAATGTAATTTCTGCCAGTACTTTGAATATCAAAGTGAATAAATTCAACAATGTGCTGGTAAACGGCATGGAATGGTAATAGTTACAGTAGGTGAATTCCCAGGTCTTGTTTTACAAAGTATTTTAATTAATAAAAAAATTCTTATAAATCGTCCATTTTTCTTAGGTAGAAATGGACAACGTTATGTTTTAACTGATGAAATACTCTACATTGTGTCATTTTTAAATTATTTTTATACACTTTGCTTAATAAAATGAATGAATTGTAAATATTTAAAATGGGCGATTTATAAAAAAAAAATTAAAAATAAGAGAAAAATGTGTAAAATATCAATATTATGCTTTATATTTTTGGTTCTATTAACTACAATACTTTTTTTAAAACAAAACTGGGCAGTTTGCTTAGCTATTAGCATTTTATAAATTTTAGTATTTTTTTTTCTGTATTTTTGTCTTTTGGTTAGAAAATGGTGATGAACATATATCAAACCCTTACTTATATCGTGATCTAATTTTTTCGAAAGTCGTCATTTTAATCCACCCTGGCAACTCTAACCTGTCGTATGCAGAGCTTTGAAGCCTTTCCTTTGCACTGAAGCATCCGATTTAAAAGCCATATACATTTCGTTAGTCGAGGCTACGATTGGGTGAGGCACTTTGCTACCACAGAAACGTCCGAGAGTATTGGCTTCTGTACTGCCACCATCATACAGGACGATGTGATCGTACGCACACTCTTGATGAGGTTCCATTTCAAATTCAGAAAATAGCTGCAAATGATGAATCAATTGTAAATTTTTCCTGTAACATTTTTTTTATAGTTTTTGTTTCTTTTTGGAAAATATGAACTGTTACCAGTTTAATGCGATGTCCAGGGGTAGTCGTGAAGTGCCAGACACAATCCTTACGCTGGGGATAATATTCAGGATAACTCGGACTCGTTACATCTCCCACTGGGATGGTAATCTCATGTTTGCAACCACCTTTTCATAGAAAAATTTAAACTTAAATGTTTGATTTTCAAGAAGGCTTAAAAAGTTGACCAAAAACGCGTGTATTAGCTAGCCTACCTTCTTTACAGTCCAGTTTGTTTTCGTGTAAGGTGTAACCATTGTGACAAGAACAAATGTAACTGCCAATTGTATTTTTGCAAATGTGCTGGCAGCCACCATTGCTACTGGCACATTCATCTTTATCTGAAAATTATTTTTTTAAGGAAAAATTAAACTAGCCTACGTTATGTGTAGACAACTTGTGCGACTTGGTAGGGTCTATAATATTTACCTGTGAAAAATATTCCGGCAAATCCACTCTTTTGCACCGAATTGTCAGAATTGAATTCAATGCGTAGACTGTTTCCCTCCGACGTGAGTACAGGGGGCAGGCGGGAACCGCAAAAAACTCCATGTTTTCTCATTTCATTTTTTGCCATTTTACTGCGTACGTCAACGCTGTCATATTCACAGTCTTGCTGTAAAATTTAAATGAAATTAATTTAATGAAAAAATTATTAATGACATTACTTTATTGCCTTTTAAGGGAAAGCAACCCTGAGAAATGTTTTTCCAAGTGACAAGGGCATATGAAAAACAATACTTGCCAAAAATTTTGCTCCAGGTTTTTTTTAAATAAATTAGATTGACCTTAAAAGGTGATACATGGAAACTCGAAAAATGATGTGGCGCCAATGTACGACCGTCTTTGGTGTCACACCATTTTTCGACTTCCATTATTTTCATTTCTCAGCTTTTCAGTTCAATATTTTTTTACATTTTTATATCATTTTAGTAAAAACTAGAGCGGAGAGAACACATTTGCCATATTTTGTGTTAGTAGTTTTTATATGTTCTATTGTTTGGAAAAAAACTTCGAGGGTTGCTTTTCCTATAAACGTTTATATTGTCTAGCTAGTAGAAAGATAAATTGGAAAATATAAAATCATTAATTTTAATAAACTTTTCGATCAATGATAATTTATTAGTATTATTATTATTATTAGGGCCTATTATTATTCGCTTCTAAACATCGCTGATTGTTTAATTTTTCACAAGACTTGCATAAAATCTAGTGTTCATATGAAATTGATTTTTTTTATTTAGAACCCACAAAATACATATCATAATTATGTTTTGCCATACATTATTGCCTTCCAAGTCAAAATGAGTAAAGTTGAGCGTTATACGATATTGGGGTGGTGCAACAATTTCCCAGATGCAGTTTTTGTTCGGTGGATAAAGGTCTGGAAATGATGGACTCATGATGGTGCCATTAGGTGCATCGATCTGCCCACCACACGCATCTGCACCATTAAAAAATCATAAATTAATAATGAGCTGCTCGGTAGGGTTTTTATTGTGTAGCATTAACAGCTGGCACAGTATCTCAGTATAAATAATGATACCTTCACATCGTTTGCCGTCTGAATGTAATTCGTAACCAATTTTGCATTCACAACGGAAGTTCCCCAAAGTATTGATGCATTCGTGTTGACAACCGTGCTCTTTTGTAGCACATTCGTCATATTCTATTTCAAAATATGGCAGTTTAAAAAATGAATTCAGTTTAAAATATATAAATTGTCAAAGGCATGCCATTGGACAATCTTGCTGTGGCTTACCTTTGACAAATGATGCAGCAAATCCAGCCTTTTGCACAGATCCATCACTCACAAATTTCACCAGCAATTTGCTTCCGGTTGACTTAATGTCTTCGGGCACTTTGTATCCACAGAATTTGCCAACCAGAGGATCGTCTGGATTGTGTCCATCCCTAATTTCCAGATAATCGTAAACACAGTTGTCATGATTTTCAATCTGAAAGAAATCACAGAGGAATGGTTTTAGTTTCAGAACAATGTTTTGCACATGCATTATGGTGTCTACCAGATCATACGTCCTAAGTACTGTAATTTTCATGCATTTGCATGCATAAAGTGTTTCTAAAAAAATTCATTTTGAAACAATTCAGATTAATTAATAAATAATATGTATGTTTGATATTCGTCATTTCTGCTATTGGTTTGCTTGTATGAAAATAATCGTTGCCTTTTGGAGACAAAGGGTAGAAACTGCAGCTTTACTAGTTTTGAGATAATCGCATTTGAAGAGTTCTGTCCTCCATTAATAAACAGGGATATCAATGGCATAATTGGGGGGTCCGGAACCCCCCAATTAATTTACGGACCCCCTCCCCCCCAATTTATCTTTTTACCATTCAGAACTCGGACCACCTCCCCCATTGCTATATACATGAAAGCCAGCTGGAAGTATAGATGCACTTTATACATATGCTATACTGAAATTAAATTCAGTCAAAATCACATTTTCACAAAAATATCAGTTACAACCCTTTGTCTCTAAGGCAATGAGTTGTCCAAATGTGCATATGCAGGTACAAATAATCATGGGGCGAATTGGGACTATAAGGGCTAATATTAAATAGCCAGCAACTCATTATTTATGCAGTAATGCATCAGTTAGCCATCATTCTTGGTAAATAATAATAACAATTTGTATAGCATAAAAATCCTAGTTTTCATCAAAAATGGTGCACAAATATTTTTGAGCTAGAGCAGTCTAATGACACCAAATAAGATAGTGGATTGTTACATTTGTACTTTAGAGAATGCATGGGTGCATCCAGGTCATTCTGCTGTCCCTTTCATGAAGTGAATGATTTGAACAAATTATAGAATTGTTTGATTAAGGTGTAGAATTGATGAGTTTTATAAACTCATATTAGCAAAACTAGCAATATTAACAAAACGACTAACAGCCGTATTCACCAATCTTATTTATCTTTAAGCTTAGGTTAGCTAATGTATTTTCAATGGACTAACCACGAGTTTAAATTTAATCCTGATTGGTGAATACGGCTGTTAGCAATGGTAAAAAATGTACATTAAAAAGTAGCTTGCCTCGAATGACTGAAATTTGAGTGCTACTTGGTAATTTGCTGGCACAGTTATCTTCCAGGTGCATTCTTTATTTGGACGGTAGTCGTCAGGATAATTGGGGCTCTGCAGTTGGCCTTCTTCCATGTCAATTTCACCTCCACATACCGCTGCAAAATAACAATTTTAAATACATTCTTACAAGGAGATGGGCAAATTTCTTGTTCCATCCAACGAACCTTCATAGTTTGCTGAAAATCCTTTGTAGCCAGGATGAGAATGTGTCGTTTGATAGGTGACTAGCAAGCGACTTCCGGTTGAAACGATGGTGTCTGGACTTTTTGTACCGCACATACGCTCTCCTATCAAATGATTTTGCAGTCAAGCCCATGTGCACTTTTCCATATGTCGTACACAACGTTTGTGTTACTGTATACTATGTAATTTTACAGAAATTTAAATTAGGGTGTTTTTGGGGAATTTACCTAGAAGTGTCGATCGATGCCAATAGCCATCTCTGATTTCCAGAAAGTCGGTTTCACAATTTGCCGTTTCGAATATGTTCAGTTCTGTGACATTGAAGACAATCTTTTCGCCGTGGGTCGCCACAACTCGCCACTCGCACCGCTCGTTCTCCCCGGAGGGTTGAGGGTAGTTCGGAGAGGTCAGAGTTCCTGTAGGATTCTGTAGTGTCTTTCCGCAGGCTGGAAAAACAAATGCTTTTATTAAATCTGTCACTTTGTATCATTTTCTGTTTTTTTTTTATTTTTAAAAAAAAACCTACTCGGGCAGTTGTAGAGCAGATTTGTCTGTGATATATCGCCATCACTGAGTCTTATTCTTTGGCCAATTTCTGGTCTCTTGCTGGTCGATGGATCGTCTTGAGGTTGTATGGTGTCCAAATAGGTCCCTTTGGAAAAGGTGTTTCTGGCATAGTGCATGATACTTTCGAAATCGTAGGATAATCCCAAGGAATTGACCTCCTCATCCGATAGCTTGTTGAAATTGTACTCCTGACCTTCCATTTTGGACACGGAAGAGATGCATCAGCGATATATGCAAATTACCTGAATTGTTAGCATAAAATCATATTGACGTCTACTAACCATTCATCCCTTTCCCATTTTTCTTTTAAACTAATTGTTTGAATTTTTGAATTTATAATTGTTGGATTATATACAGTATGTTAGCTTAGGTCATTCGGACCTATAGTAAGTACTTATATTTGTGGAGCTATTGCTCTTTTCACATTGTACACTCGAATGCTATACTCTGTTCCACTCGATAAATATCCCTTGAGGGGCCCTCTGGGGAACCTTTTTTTGCCTTAGCAAACATTCAATCCGCCTATAGCTTACAAATGGCTTGGTGCGGGTAATACATGGAGCTGGTATCAATTCGAATGTCATATTAAAATTCCTGATTTTCAGACTTGAAATGCAGCTACATGTAAATGTCAGAACATCTCTGGAGAATAACATTCATCAGTTGAGATACTTGAGTCACTGATAACTAAGAGATGGGAAAATTCTAGAACTGCTTTCAATTTTCTGTAAGTTTCAAGTGCCATCTGGGAGATCCTGCCTGCATGCATGGGTTACTGGGGTTTAAATACATTTTTTTTAAATGTATAGGCTTAATTAAGGTTAAGCTTATGTTCGGCAACTTGTGCTATGCTTGTATTACTGAAATAGCTAAGTTCATAGCAGAATTTATATTGCTTATAAATTAAGATTTTTGAGCATATTCACTAAGCCTTAGACCTGTGGTTTGAATAAATTAATGTTTGTGGCTACGAAGGTTTCCATGGTGTTTTGCATGGCATTATAAATAGTATTTGCATGTAGGTATACAATTGGTTAACACAAGTGAAGTCAGTACGCAGCTCGTTTTTATTGACGAATTCACTGAAAATTTCTCTTGTTAACCTAAAACGCATCGGCCCTTTCTATAGTTTGCAGTTTGTTCCTGAATATAAAGGATTACGTTATTTATATATGTCAATTTCTTGCATATTTGATTCATGATTTGCATTTTTACAAGCTTGCCAAATTGCCATTATAAAATTCTATAGCTGGATCAAAGACATTAAAAATTTGGCATGCATATATGGATTTTTATTAATAAAATATTTTACTATTGAAAGTTATGGGAACGCAGATTTGTTTTATGTCTTTATTATAAGATGTAATGTATAAATTATGTAATGTCATCTATAGTACTCATTAATTAGCTATTGAGACACCCATGTGTTCATGTCAAAATTTTGATTAGAAAATTGGATTTCAATTTGTGCAGCAGATTGTGTAGGGTACTAGCCTTATACAGGATTAATGGCAATTATTGATTTTTTTTAAATGATATTTGCTCCTTTTTTCTAATGTTGCGTTGAAAGTTTATTAGTAGGCTATTATGAATTGAATTTTCTGAAGCTATTTCTGACTTCATTTGAAAACTCAAATGCACATCAATTTGTTAAATATTTAACCTATCCCCCAAGCAGGAACGAAATGCATCCACTCACAACCTCCCACAATCCATTTTTGATAATATAACTCATGCATCTATGTATATACCAATTACAAATCCAAATGTTCTAATTTGGCAGCAAATTTAAATTGAAAATCTGAAGCCATATTTTGAGATTTCCCACAATTTATTTAAACATCTTGTTTTTTATTCTTTCCAGAAGCCCCGTTAAATAATATACTATACATACATTTATTAATGCAATTTCTTAAATATATTTATGCAAATGTTCTTATTGACTTTAGCACTGAAGATGACTCATATAGTGTTAAACTACATGTACATTAAATTCCAAAATACCGCTCTCTGGAAACTTTGTCAATTTATAGTTTTGCAATTTTTAGTGATTTTTTAAATATTTGAATTAACTTGGTCCATTACAAACTGACGTGCAATATAACTTTCAGTAAATTAGTACTAAGTTTTAATGATCTTGTTATTTTTTGAGTATAAAATGACATTTGATCTTGAGTTTCTATGCATGCAAGATTTTCACAACATATATAATCAACGTTAATTAGGCAGTCGCCAACAGTCAGATGTTAAAAATGTCTACTGCATAAAAAACTGACCCCCAAATTTAGTTCTTAGTAAAAAAAAAATGATAAAAAAGTTATTATAGACATGTAGACTAATAATGCTTGCAGTTGCAAAATGTCCAACCAGAACATCATCAGAAGATATTTTGTTTCTTTTTTAATAGAATAATGAATATTGAATATGAGATATAAAACTTTACCCTAACGATTTAGGAGGCAAAAAATAGGATGCACTGGAAAAGTCATCATTGGTTTATAAAAGTTAGGATATTATATATATGCATAGATATTTTAAAAGAGTATGGAAGCACTCTGTATTTATAGAAATTATTTATAGCATCTGTAGCATATGACATTGTCTATTTTTAAATCACTGAAAAGTGGCTAACAGGTGCTAAGAATATTGAACACTCTGGATGTTGGTTGTAAATTGGCAGAAATGTAAAGGTGGCATGTGTGACATCAGACAGTTTAGTCGATGTCACAGTGTGACATCTGACAGTTTTTGTACTGTACTAGTCGAGGGTTAAAAATGTTATATAATTTCTTTTGTAGACCTGTTTTTGGAATACAAGATATAGAATAAAGGGAAATATTTCAAGTTTAATATGGATAACACATTTGATTTTCCACTAATTACTCTATTTACATAGTATAATTGAGTATTAGCATATTACTTACATAGCGTAACAATTTTTGTGTATCAATGAGAAAAGAACGAATTCCACAAAAAAATGTTTTAATTGGTTATATGGCCTGCAACATTTGATCATTTAGAAATGTAAGGGTCTTATAATTGCCCATAAATAATAAAAAATGCATGGGTTCTTATAGGTCTAAACGTCTTTCATTTTTGTCTACTATTTTAATTTAAAATAAACGTTAACTTACCCGCCATGATGTTTTTGTTGATGATTTGAACGTGGTTGTCCCGATCTGGTCGGGTGTGTTCGTGCCAAAAGCCCACAACGTGGCCCAATTCGTGAACCACGATTCCGAATTTATCACAGTTTTTCCCGATCGAAATGGCCTGGGGTCCATTACCCCTTTTTCCAACAAACGAACAACACCTGCCAATTACAAAATTAAAAAGGGTGCATCATTTTAAAAATGGTCTCAGCTTACATGAATATATGGTCGGCCCCTTCATTGTTCATGCAACATCAAAAGCAACTCAGAGCAAAAATTTTGAAAAATTGCCCTACCCACAAAAAATCGTTTTCTAAGAAGAAAATTGGTTCAGCACCAGTGTGGGTGCTCTTGTCAGACACGTGCAAGCACATCTGGGTTTTTACATATTTTTATGAATGGTTATTTTGGAAATTACTAGAGGATAATATTTTTCAGGAGGCTCAATAACATCTCTCTTTGTCACAGAAAAAAGGAGTGCCCAGTCATATGCCCATCATATGGGAAACTGGCGCTTGTGTCAGAAAATGGGAAGGTTTCCTAAACTTTTTGAGCTTGGAAACTTCACAGGGGCACTTTTTTTCTCATGCTCTGTCTGTAAATTTAGTATGGATATGTATATAGGCCTATAACAGGGTGTCTAAAGAAGTCTATTTTGAAAATTCAAGTATTTCAAGGCACTTTCTTTTCGCTAATTTCCAGGTCTTTGTAACAATTCACTGACACATAACTACTAAATACCTTGCAACTTTTGTTTTATTCACTTTTTTATGCAATGTTATTCTAATTTTTTTCAAGAGTGTGTCATGGTTTCCTTCATTTTTCTTATCTGCTCATGCTCTGCAAGTGTAGTTAGTTTCAAATTTCAAGGCCTTGTTTAAAATCCAAGGGTATTTCAAGGACTTCAACGCCCATTTTGAAATGCAATGGCTTTTCAAGGATTTCAAGGCTCTGTAGACACCCTGTATAAAACAGAATGCTCCCTACAGCATACAGTTGTAATACAAGTGAATTAATGCGATATAAGATGCATTATGTGAGAAGTTCAGAAATCTCAAGATGCACTGTTCTCATGATCTCTATCTATAGTTAATCGTCATACATTCCATCTGCATGACCCACGTCATCATCGATGATGTGGCAGGAATGAGAAAGTGAAAGAGGAATGTGGTCGTGGCCGACTTTTAATGGTACTGCACTGGCATTCGCCTGGAGTGACTATGGAAAACCACGTAAAGCACAATCGAGGCAGCCGACCTGAGAATTCCATCCAGGTCCCCCAATTGCCAGACAGAAGTGCTCAACATACACGTCTCCTAAATTTTGGAACAAAAATTTTGAACTTTGAGATTTCACAATTTTTTCCTTTGAGAAGTTCTCGCATCTGTTTATCCCATTTAAAAAAAAACTTTCTGCAGAATTCTACATTGCTTGTAGAAAAAATTCATCATTCTTTTACAAATTCTCATTTACCCTTGTATAGGCCTACCCCTATCTATATATGTAGCCTATAATTAACAACTTTGACGATATATCCATAGTTTTAGGAGCAGAAACATGTTGTAATTAGTATGATGCTACGTATTTCATTCAAATCAGTACACTACAATCAGCATTTATATAATACCATTTGGTATGGGTAATCCCACATTCAATCAGGAGAATGCTCCCATATCTTTGGATACTTAAATATCATTGTTAAATTGAATATTCATCATCCAGGACAATTTTTAGGAAGATTGTTCCATTGTCTGATAGGGCGCAAGAACAATTAATTCCTTTGGTAGCATTTCTGTTTGGACAAAATTCTGCAGTCTGCAGAAAATGTGACTTCTACAAAAACATTTCATGCAGAGAATCAGTGAGTTTCTGCAAAGTTTATTCTTCAATAAAATTAGTGTAGAAAATTGGTGAATTTCTGCTGAGGTTACTTTGCAGAAAAAATTGTGTCGAAAATATGCTATTTTCTGCAGAATTCTGGAGGGATTTTTTAAATGGGATTTGTGAGGTATATGCATATATGACAATTCTATGTCTTAAGATAATGAATGAGCGTGTTATCTTCCAAATTTTGTGAGTATAGTCGATTAATGTTGGTGAGACACTTTCTTGGTTACACGATTACAAGGACTCACCATATAACAGGCGTGTTTTAGAAATAGCTCCAGCAGGGAGCATTCCTTTCATATGCCCAGGACTATGATAACACCCGCCCATTCTGTAACATTGAAATTGCCATTATACTTACCCACATGCTCTTTCTGTGAAAATGATGTAGTTGGGGTGCTCAGCTGTGCGCTCCACGAACTTCACACACGTGTGATTTTCCCAATGGCGCATGGCCTGCTTGAATAATGCTTTATGGCTACCTGCACTCAAAAAGTATAGCGAGGAAAATAAATATTATACAAAATGCCCAAAAATATGTGCTAGCAACACTTGCAGGGATGTGACAAATATGGCAAAAAAACTAAATTATTTAAAATATCAGAGAGGAAATTGGGGATAAACAGGGAAGCTGTGGGATGGATGATGTGAATTTGACAATGGATTTAAAAAATTTCACACAGAGATAAGACTAATTTCTACACAAAAAAGAATTATATTTACTTTCATCAAAAGTGTAAGCTTCTAAAGTTTTTCTATAGAAACATGATCTGCTTGTACAAAAAAACATGATTAGACTCAGTTTTCATTTCAATTTACCTGCAGAACTTTTGAATGAGCCATTCAAAAATAAAGATCTAATTAAAATGGAAGCCGCAATTAAAGGGGAAGATCACCCTAGAAAAAATGTTTTTTCTTTCCAAGAGTATTTATTCACAACTATGTTTCGAACAGTTATTTTTTAAAAAATTAGAATAAATTTGAAATGAGACTGTTGCTGATGTCATAGACCCATTCCTTCAAGCAAAGTATAATGTACTCACATGATTTTGTTCCAAAATGTGGTGCATTGGACATGTAAATTACACTTGGTGTTCTTTAATTTCAACGTGCATTGAAAAATGTGGGGTCTACAACGTCATTAACATGTCCATGCATGTATTTTGACCATTACTTTTTTATTTATTTATTTATTTATTTATTATTAAATAGCTAAGCACAACGTATAGCTGCGAAATTTTGGGAATAATATTTTCAAAATATATATAAATATATACTCTTAAAATAAAATTACTTTTTTCTAGGGTGGTTTACCCCTGTAATTGTTGTATGATGCAGAGATTCATATTAAAATATAATTAAATTTACTATAAGCTTAATGCAATATGAATGTGAATATTAGTTTTCAAAATTTAAAAAACAAACAAATAAGTATATGGTGAGGACAAAAAAGTGTGGTATTTTTAAAAGTAAACTTGGGGAGGAATAAGTAACTGTAACCACATAACCCATTTCCAAACCTATCTAATAGCTTGAACCTGGAGGTAACTCTCCCCTCCCAACAAATCCCACATTGGACAAAAATATAACAAGCTAGATACCCCTGTCACATCCCTGCCCTTGGTTAATAGACATTGTAACTTACCACTAAAATTAGCTTCTATTTCGTATGGGATAACACCGTAATCCCATATCCTCTCTGGCCTTCCTGTTGCTGCTCGCTCTTTTCGGTGACGGACTTGTGTCTTAGATGGCCTCGTTCTGTTACATGTAAATTATACTTTAAAATCAGTTTTATTCACGTTAAAATGTAGATTTTTTTTTGTATAAATGACAATGTTGGCATATTTCTCACCTATGCCTGTGCCTCCGGCGTTGTCCTTTCTTCGATTTTTGTCTGATCGTATTATTTCTTGGATTCATCCTAGCTTTCTCCTGTTCCAAACTAATGTCTGTTTGGCATGGTTCTGCAATGGCATCCTCAGTTAGCCTGTTCTTTAGTTGAGTCTCGCTGCACTGCTGTAATTGCAATTCTGTGTCATAGGCCACATTTGGTAGGGCAACGTCTCCAATAAATCCAGCTAAATTACAAAAGAAAATGTAAATATTCTATTAAATGCTGTTTTTGTATTTAGGGCCATTTCATCACCAGGCAGGCAGGGGTGTCAGGTCACCCCCTTCGATTTTTTTCAAAAAAATATATGTTAAAATACTATTCAAGACCTTTCAAAATCAGTCTTTAAAATATTTTTATGTCAAGCGGTTGGTTACCTATGACCGTTTGAAAAGTGGCGGGAAAATCGTTAAAATGCGACATTTACGCAAAGACTCAACTTTAAGCTTGATTTCCTCAAAAACTACGAGGGCTACATTCATGATTCTTTTTTTATTCAAAAGTACATGAAAAGTAGTTTCATTTCTGATATATTAGATACCTCTACTATGAACGGTGATTTTACAAAAAAATTATAAAAACCTGAAATTTACAAAAATACACAATATTTGGCAATTATTTACTGAACATCCAAATGAGCTAGAGTTCTGAAACAAATACCAAACGGTCAAGCTTAGTAGCTACTATATAGAGATATTTTTTAATTTTTGGTAGGTATTATGGTTGTCTAGAAAAATGCACCTAAATATGGTC
>JAQFYV010000295.1:0-12427 GCA_034695065.1 Choneiulus palmatus | reverse complement strand
ATGTATAGGCATAGGCCCAAATAAAACTGAGAGTACGGTATAGCAATTAAATGCTGTTGCTATGAATACTATATAAGTAGCACATATAGGCCTATATAAAAGCAATAAAAAAAAAGATTAAGATAGGCCCTATATATTATTACTAAGTGTTTTGCATTAGTGATGCCAACATGTAATATATGATTAATAATAATGTAACAAAAGTTAAAAATGTGAATAATTGGACACTTGAAGCATGTGGAAAAATATGGTAATATGAAACATTAGGTTGATGTGAAAATATGAAACATTAGGTTGATGTGAAAATGTGAAAAAGTTATAATGTGAAAACATGCATCCTTCTGCCGCAATATAAGAATAAACAAGGAGACAAACACTTAAAGGGCAAAAGGTGCTAATCTTAAATTGTATATCATATTTGGCACCTTTTGGTTATTTTCTGCTATAAAATGAAATGTGGATATATATATATATATATATATATATATATATATAATATAATATAATATACATCCAAGAATTCCACATTTCACATGGAATATAACCCAAGGGTACCACCTGTGCTACAAATTGGCACCTTTAGTTCTGAAGGTGAATAAACTTGGTTCATTATACATTCCAGTTCATTTTTTTTTTCTTGAAGCGAATAAAATTGTGTACATTAATATATTAAATATGTTAAATTTTCCTCAAATTTTTCGGATATTACCCATATATGTATTATATGTCATTAGTGACATGCGGAACTATAGTTTATTGAAGGTTGATATTTTCATGTTTTCTAATAGGATATGCCTATATAAACGTTTCTTATAACCTGATTTATGCATGCCAAGGCTATTTACCTATAGATCAGTCATCAGTTTTATCTCTGTAAAACTACAGATCTCCAAATTTGTATGTAAAAACGTGAACAGTATCTCGTACTCGTGTATCGGATTGCACAACATTTTTTTTTCATGGTTTAAGAAAATGCCGGATATTATTAGTGTTTCAGTCAAGCAATTTAACTTTGAACATAAATAACGGTTCTCAAAAAGGCTAGATCCAAAGTTAGTGCATGTCGAATCCATTTTGATCAATTGTCAGATTAGAATATAATTTGAAGTTGCAGCAATAAAAAAATATGGATTATATATATATATATATAGACATATAGGGCCTATGTATTATAACAGGACATGTCTATCAAGATTTCCTAAATATACCGTAAACCCTCCAATTAACGAGAAGTCTAGACGTTCTTTTTGAAATTGCCGGGCAGTCTCCAATAAGCGGGTACCCCAAATATGATGTTACCAGAAGTAGGATTCAGGAATGGAGATCTCAAAAAGAAGCTATTAAACTTAAGAGTCCAGTAAAAAAACTTGCAGTTGTTTCGAATTTTAATTTGTAGTGTTAAACTGCAGAACGTTCTGAACATTTAAGAAACAAAAAACTGCATACATTGTCACTTTTTCTGGGGAAAAAAACGTGCTACCTTTTTTCCTACTGTTTTCTTGCAATTTTTATACAGTATTTTTTGTGAGTTTTCCACAGTGTTTCTGCATTTCTCTACATTCTAGTGGTACAGAAAAACTGCATAAAGTATGTAGAAAAACTGAAGAAAAGTAAATGTAGAAAAAAAAAAAACTCGCACATTTTTCCAGAAAAACTGCACAAATAATATTCAACAACTTCCTGATGAAGATGTTGAAGTTGACGATGCTGAATTCTAGATGGATTATGAACATATTCCAGACATTGATGAATAGGAAATATCCAAAAACTTTGAATTTTTTTTAAAATAAAACTATTATAGGTCAGTTTTGAATTCTTTAAATTTGCTCATGGTTTTATATATGGGCATCTCTCTTAAGCGGGCAGTATCCAATAGACGGACAGTCTACACACTCTTCGTTTAATTAAGCGGGCGCCCTACAATTAGAGGGTTTACGGTAAGTTGAACATAGTTCGCAAAGCTTGCATGGATATTTACTACATGTATATATTTTAATGTTTTACCCTTTAGAAATATGTTTTATTTGGGGTACCGTTCCACCTTTAATTTTATCTTTTCTTTAATTTAAAAACAACATATATATACATACAAAGGAAGACTTATACTTACAGCGTGCAACCACTAATAACTATATTTAATGGACGATTAGTTTCAACAAGATATGATTAAAGGGGTGCTACAGCAAAAGAATTTAAATTTTTCCATTGGAATTGCCTATTATCCGATTGCATATCAAAACTTTATTTTTCTAAGATATCTTTTTTTTTTAATAAAAAATAAAATTTAACTATAGGAAATGACTTGTTTTATCAATACATTGGATTTAACAACAATTTTTTTATAATCCAGGGTGTAGAGCAGTACTACTTTAAATGTATATATGACTATTCTTGTTAACCATGATCTGTAGGCTACGATATATTCTTGTTTTTAATCATTTAATTAAACCATAACGTATTTTATAAATCAGTGATTGGCTTTTTTAAAACACGATTTGTGCAGTTTTAGTAATGCCCCATTAATAATCTTGTTTGTAGTTATTGTTTATACATAATTCATGTTTGTGGCTTGACCTTTTTTTAATGCATTTTTGAAATAGTTTAAAACCTGTGATTATAATATATACTCAATGACACGCTATTTTAAATAAAATAATATCCACTTGCCATAAATGAAGGACGAACGTTTACGTGCTTAGTTTCACCATGAAATATTAATAAGATTTCAAAACTGTTTAATGTAAACACGTCCTGGAAGCTAATTAGCTATAACGTATATATATTACCGTTAGTCGAAAATTAGTTTTTTTTCTTACTTCCAAAATTGGAAGTGTTTATGACGTACAGTATTTTTAAAGTAATGAATCTGACAACGCATTTTTTAATATAGTGAAACATCTTATATATATATAGCTGAATTGCAGCATTCTTGGTGAAATTATTTATTATTTATTTGTTATTAATTTATTTTTGCTAGGCCTGTAAAAATCTGTAAACGTGGTTCATAGTACCTGGAAATTTTTGGAAATTAAAAAAAAATTGGCCATATAAGTTCAAGGAATGAGCCTAAATTTCAAGACATGTCAGGGAAATCCAGCAATTGGCAAATCCAATATTATAAATTCAATCTAGTGTTTGACAAAAGTGGGGACTACAGGAATTAAGAAGTTCATATAGGCTATGCAACATAAATATTTATAAATGAGTTTCATGCCATTTTTATCAAATAATAATTCATTCCATGTTTAAATATTCAGGCCTGCCAATGCGCATTTTTAGCATATTTTATATTTTTTTATAAATTTTGGTTGATGAAATGCTCACATTCTAAATTTTAGAACGCGTGCATTTTCTCGGCCAAAATTTATAAAAATAAATACAAATGCTAAAATTGTTGGCAATGCCAACAGTTAAAACATGAACGGTTTATAACAAATTTTTAAAGATAAGTGGAAAACATATAAAATTTCATTTTTATGTTTTTATTTTATTAATTGGATTTTTTTTTAAAAATATGAATATCTTATGCACCTAGCTATTTAAATTTACTGAATTTTGCTATTTTTATGTATTTTTAGGTACCATCTTCAATTTGATATTTTATTATGTCTATGCATTTTTATGGACCCTTAAATTTGGTTGCTGAACAAAAATATGTTGTAAATTCCCGTTGGCCATTAACATTGATCCCTTAACAACTCCGTTACTTAAATAATAATTTAGATTAAATATTAGTAATTTTAATTTTAAAAAAAAATTTCAAGATTTTGTTTGGTATAAAAGTCATGATCTTATTTAAATTCCTGAAGAAAAGTGTATCTGATCATGACCGCATAGTCATTTCTGGAATTTGTTTCCAGAAATTTGTCAAAGAAGCAGCAAAGCAGATTACATTCTTTAGGATTCACCTGAACTGGGTCATATATTGTATCGATTAAGCATTTGGTAACAGTGTATAGATTGATCTCATTGCAGTACAAGTGCATTTTTACTGCCAGTAATCCTAGTCTGAAGTATTATTATACTGGATACTCATGTCAGAGAATCAATCATCAAAACATTTAATTTCTTTTCATTCCCTCTTCATACTTAAAAAAAACCCTTCAAGAAACAGTATAAGACTGATTGAATTGTGTCTCAGAATCCGTGTACAAAAGAAACAGTATTTGTGGGATATTTTTTTGTTATCTACCCCCCACATGCTCAGACCTTGTTTGGTGTTTTTTTGGCCATTTATCAGCTGACTGTTCTTGAGATGTTGAGAATGCCTTGACACGAGTCTTGAATTTAAGAGAAGAATGCCATAAGGAGGGATGATGGTGATGATGCCATGAAAACTCCTTTTCAAACTTAAAATATCACTGTTGGAAGTCTCTTAAACTGTGATTTCGATTGAAAAATGTTGGCATAGAAAAACAAGAATATAAGCCTAAACTGAGCAGTCGTTTCATTTTACGCCTTTGTTGCTCTTTTCAGCTGTGCTGTCAGATCTGCTTTGTTCCACAATGGAAATCTTTAAAGAATTCATTGTGAGTCCTGAATCAGTTGTGGGAACATATCCGTAATCATTAGGGGCGATTTGAAATCATTTTGGCAAAATGCAGTAAAATGTTGTAGGCCTACCCTGAAAAAGTTATTTTTAAAAGATAAGAACTTTATCAAAAGTAGTACCCCAAGTTTTGGCAACTATGTTCGCATTAGTTTTACTCTAAAAATAAATATTCATCTCAAACAATTTTCGGATAGACTTTGATATTCAGTCTGATTTTTGATGGACTTTTATAAACAATTTTGATATTCATTTTAGACCCAAATCACTGCCATATATTGGTCACTTTTCGTGCCATGGTATGAATTCGACTGTATAAAAATTTTTACGTTTTTGATTCATCCTAACATTAGCATTAAAATTAACTTTAAGATATAACGGGGTAATTTCGTCGGTTGTCAATATGGTAATGTGGATAATATAGAAATCCCAAAAATTCACTATTTACATGCGAAATTAATTATGAAATGCATAGGCATACGACCAATGAATTTTATACAGCTGAAATTTTAATTATGAAATAGAAAACATTAACGTTTCACTGGTATAGGCCTATAGCGTATATACATATTTGTTTTAGTACACCTCAATAATCTTGGAAACATTCAACTATTTTAAAATGAATAAAAAACCTACATATTTAATGAGGAATAATAATCTTTTTTTAAAAAAAAACCGACGTCAAAAACAAACAAAAAAAATTTAATACATAAATAAATGCACTAAAAAGTAAGAAATAATACAAAAAGGCAAAAAAATTTGTAGTCGCAGCTCCAAACAAATTAAAACTTAGCAATTACCATATGTATAGATATTCACCTGTGCACAGGGATGGGTCCAGATATTCACTTCGCGGTCTAATTATCATAATTGTATCATTAAAATTGGACTGATGCCAACTATTTTCAACTTTCGTTGTTACCTACACTTTTGTCATTTTATCAACTTTTGTTGTTCTGCGCATAGTTCCTAATAACTGCAATGGGAAAATAAATATTACCCTTTGGCCTAGCTTCTAAAATTCAAAAAATTTCGGTATTTTTTTTTTTTTTTTTTTTTGGATAAAAAAGTATAATGTACCTCTAAATGGATAAAAAAACACCTCAAATTGGCGCCAAAAGTGTTTTTATTTATTTATTTTCTCAACTGTTCCTTAAGTAATCCACGTGAAATTTTCATGGTACCAAACGATTACCATTCTCTATCAAACAAAAAATGAATCATGAAAAAATAATAACCCTGTAAAAAGTTATGAGTAAACATACAAAAAAAATCAGAGCTAATTGAGAACCTCCTCCTTTTTTGAAGTCGGTTAAAAAGGCGATCCAACTCGAAAAATAAACGCTGTGTTTATATTGTTGTTGTTGTTGTTGTAACCAATTTTACCACTCTGGGGCGCCACAAGCATGTCTATATAATCAGCTGATAGCCCACTAAAATGCCAGCTGGGAATCAACTGATTGTGTTGACCGGTCAACATTTGATTCTTATTCCACAGCCAATTTAAATGGAAGGATATACCTTAAGATGTACTAATTAGCTATTATATTCATCTCCAATGCATATTGTTGTCTTTGAAGTAAATGTTTGCTATTCAATATACAATAGTTGATGTTGCAATTGTATAATTGAACATTGTGCCAATTCACTCGCAGGGTTATAACCATTAAAGAACAGCGAATATGCGTTTGCTTTTTTTTCAGCATGCTTGTGCTGCCATCTAATGAGCTAGAATTACAACTGACATTTATCATCATACACCCTTTAAAGGGGGATGAAACCATCAGAAAAAAAATTATTTATAAACCATTTAGTATAGGCCTATCAAAAATAGTCCATATCCAGATTTTGGCAACTAAGTTTGGCCTATATACTGTAGTTTAATTTTGAAAAAAAAATCAGAAACACCCCGTTATACCTCCAGTTGTATTAACGTGATGTGCCATGCTCTTAGTTTTAGGTATTGAAGAAAATTGTTTTCATCTGGATTGACGTCACGTTAATAACACTGGAAGTGTAAAGGGTCTTTTATACCACCACACTTTTATGTTCCTTTATGATTTTTTTTAAAAAATAAACTTAAGCTGAACATAGTTGCCAAAATTTGGATATGGACTATTTCTGATATGCTCTATAGTTGAGAAATAACATTTTTAGAGGGTTTCATTCCCCATTAATATGAATCCTGAAAAAGTGTGTAATGCACTTTTGAATCCCATGCAGACGATCATGTCTATTGTTATACGTTTTCCCAATTTACTGTAAACATGGGCTCGTCTGTAATAAACACCATTAATGTCTCAATATCAGAAATCGATAATAAAAGTGTTAATGAGTGTATTGTGCCCTTCGCTAACGCACAATTGAGATGAATGTTTGCTTTCGTGCATTTTAATGTGGGTACATTCTCATTCTGATGTCAGTCACTGTCCAATTACACAGGATATGGAATTAATAAAGCTACAAATAAAGCTGTCTATTATTATTCTACACGAATGGATCCCCAATCATCTGAGATAATGGATAAAGAATTAGTTGCAAACTATTTTTATCCCCTATAGTCTGGAAATTTGATGCAATTTTCGTAGCAAAAAACCTCTTCAACTATGGAACCACATGGTTATTTCTCACGCTAATGTTAATCAACAAAAATTGCATGATTTTAAATAGGCCTATACATTTATATTTTTGTGTAATAATTTTACAAAGATGAGATATGCACGTTTGATATATGTATACTTTTGCATGCCGAAAACGTACTTAAATGCGAACATGCATGGATACATAAACATTATGCTAATTTGCCCATTTTCTTTGCATTTTCAGAAGAAAGCAAACTACTACTACGCTGCTATTTTACAAATGAGAGGAGATACCAGTAGATCCAAACATATATTTCTTCAAAACACAGTATAATGGTTGTACGAATAGGACCCTAGGCTTAAAGGTGAGTTATACAAACTGCCCAAAAAGGATACCATACACTGTTTATAGTAGGCCTATTCTTTTGTTTGCTTTCGAGTAATAATCCAGTGAATGGAAAGTGTTTCATGTGAGACGAGCCGAGGTTAGACTGAACTCAGTCTAAAGTCATATCTGGTTCACGTATATAATGGCCCTCTGGTGAGCTTTTTTTATTTAGAATGTTAAATGGGCAGCCACTTAATACCTTGCATAATTTTCAATTTGCGTTATCTGACATCACCGAAAGCTATATAAGATAGGATATGCAAGCATAAGATAAGCGCTGATTGGTCAATTTAAATAAACGCTCACCAGAAGGCCATTTAACATGTGGAGAGGATGACATGAGATAGGCCGTACTCTCGTCTCGGTTTACTTCAGGGTGAACGTGGTCTCGTCTCGAAATTATAGACGAATTAGAGAAATTAGATACAATATAATATGGTTATTATAAAAAATGTGTTTCACAAAAAATTGGGACTTATTTTAGCTTTAAAGGGCAAGTCCCTCCATATCAAAAGTTATTTTTAAAAACGAGAGAAGAAAATTCAAATTTTTATCCGACTTTTCATTAGCTGCAAATTCTACAACATAGCAAACTTCTCATACTTGAACAGCGCCATATTGTCGGCACGTTTCCATTAGTTGAATGGGAGGTCAAAGTACAGTGACAAACTATGTTTGCATTAGTTGAATGGGAGTTCAAAGTACAGTGAAGAAAAATGGCGCTGTTCATGAAAGACTAGTTTGCTGCGTTGTAGAATTTACAGCTATTTAATGAAAAGTCAGACAATCATTTGAATTTCTATGCTCCTTATAACTTTTTTTTACTCGTTATTAAAAATAACTTTCAATATGGAGAGACTTGCCCATTAAGAAAATGCTGTGGGATAACCCACATTCATTTACTGACTGTAGGGTACTGAGTTGAATTGAATTGAATAGTTCAACAAAATGTTTACCTGCCTCGATGCAATCTTCAGCTTCTGCATTTTGCGTGCATAGCTCAACTTGAAATTCATTGAATTGTTAATCTGAAAAAGATTGTTCATAAATTACCAGTAAGTACCCATGAGAAAAACCCAGTTAAGAGGCCTGGTTCTCATTTTGTTCGAGTAAAAAGCTACTCACCTTTTCATTAAGATTAGATGCCAAAATGACTCCCACAAACATAAATGTATTTGGTGAAGAATAAAGTATGCCATCATTGATTTCTATAAACATTCTATTGGATGTAAGCATGAATGCAATGGACCCTATTGCAGTAAGACTTGTGAATGCTGTTATGCAAATTGAAAATAGATCATCAAAGTCTTGCACATATTTTCGCAGAATTTTGTGAAACTTTAATTTCATATTTAGTGCATATTCATTGTGCAATTGCAAGTGCATTTCCCACGGATACAATTCAACTTCAGTTGATTCTTCCAGGTTGTGTTTGACAATACAGTCACATAATATGGCAGTGTTGTAGCAAATAAATATATAAAGGCAGTTGCAATGTATAACAAAGGGATATAGCACAAAAACAGATGTATAATACAAAAAACGATATAGCCCAACAAAATATTCATTGAAATCAGCAATTGCCATAAAAGATAGATTTACGTCCTCATCGACAAAGCCCTTCATATAAACTATACCTAAATTATTGTGAAATATTAACATACACACACAATGATAAGGACAATTTTCAATTGCATATCACTTTTGGACTGCACTTCAGTGGTGCCAATGGTCAGAATATTTCTTTCCAAGTTGTTTGTACATCTGACAAACATATTTTTCCAGAAGTATAACTTACTGACATACATACAATTAATCAAGTGAATACTTGAATGGCAAGACCATATATACATTTCAATATTTGTTAGTGAACCTGTTGGTGCATTGTAAAAATAAGGTATACTAAAAGACAAATTCAAACACAAGATGGTCCATGTCATGCACAAAATCATTGTGTTGTAAATCTGTGCAGAAATTCTGAAAAACTTGTGAATTTTTGGTTCATTTTGCTTTGCTTTACTCAAATTAAAGCCTAAAACTAAAAAGGCAATGCGAAACCATTGAAAGGCTTGTAGATTACTTGGCATTTCAATTATTACTAAATATTAAAATAATTTCATTAATGTTCGGAAGTTATAATTGATGGCTGTATTTGGTCAGCATTTGTTTATATACGGTCATGTTGTGAAATCCATTTAGAAATTGAATTACCATCGTTGGTATTTAAAATTTGAACATAATAATGATTGTTTTGTATTGTAATAACTTTGACATTTACCAACTTTACAATTATTTTGAATTCAATGCCAATGACTAGAATTCACTTTCCTTTGAAATTGGAGACTATTTATTTATTGACATCCTAGATACAAAATATAATATGTATGTAGTTTCTTAAAACACATGTATACTTTCTGTTTGCAAGTGTCCTACACATATGATGTAACATTTCACAAGAATAACATGGATTTATTGACAGCTTCAAATTATGTTAAGGGGAAATTTGCCGCTGAGCTTTATATTATTTTTAATACAGTGCAAAGCAGTCCTTGTATTGTACAATCATATTTAAACTAAACCTCTTCTAAAACTTTCAAAGAATGCATCATTTATTAAGGTAATTTATGTACTTACAATAGCTTTTTCTAGTAATTAGTGAAGTTGTCTTTGACCAAAATAGTGTATTCAAAATCTAAGGACATTCATGTTTTACTTGAACATGTGCTTATGCCATAGAGAAAAAGTGATGCCAAACAAGGACTCTTTTAATCGCGGATTTTGCAAGCATTTCTCAGTAGATGGCATACTAGTCATCATCTTTGAAAATCATGGTTTCATGAAAATGTCAACATACCTTGTTTTGAGAAAAATAGTTTTTTTTTAATAATGGTAAGCTGATTTCAAATATCTATCTATTTTGAATTATTAATATTGTATTTGCTTCCATTTAGAAATAACTTGTCACTAGGGCTGACTTCCCCTTTAAACATGATAAAAAAATATATTCCTGAGCGTATTGTAACTATAATTTGCACTTGGCAGCACAATTGCATGCTTTTTGGCGTGTGTCATATACATATATGTTTGGTTCTGTGACTTTCTAATCATATTTCTGGTTCACTTGCCTTATTTATTATGCAAATGAAGCATAACGTTATGTGTTGGTTTGTATATATGTGTTACAGTTATGTAGTGCATGACGTTTAAGCCTTTATACATGTTTACTCTGGTGTCTGATGCCCATTTATTGTTTAATAAGTGCAGGAATAGAAACTGATATAAAATTATGAGTTTCGATTATTAATTTAAGCACTGGTGAAAATTAATAACGTGATAACTCTTGGCGAATTTTCCTCTCCAATTATACAAATATATGCATTTAATATTAATTTTAGTTTCATTTTATCTCTCGACTAATATGCCTCGAGTTGTAAATGAATAGCTGTAATGCTTTTCAAAGCATTAATATGCATGCAATATTGAAATAAGCTTACTAAAATATTTCCATAATTTAAGCAATATCCTGAAGGTACCTTTTTATACGTGACACATGCAAAAAATCAATGAAGGGATTTCGTTCCGCTACTCTCTTCTCTGTGTATTATATAATATGGTACCAATGCATTTTATTTCTCTTTAGCATGCACGTCCCTGTCACATTCTCCCATATTTTTTTTTCTACATCAAATCCCTCCTCTTTGGCCTCCTTTTATCCCCACATTCACATATTCTGCAAATTGAAAATGTATAACTAAATTTCAATATAAGGAAAGGAAGCTTTATATGCACTTCAATACGAATATATAAATGTATATATGCTATATGTGCTTCCAAGAACCTTTTGTAATCACTCAGGGTGACTATACTAAATTATTTTAGAAATTTTAGGAACATAACGCCTCGACTTAAAATCAATATTACATTCATCCAAGACTTCCAAGTAAATAGAATTTTCATTGTCATTATGAATACCTTCTCTGTTCATAAGGGGAGAACAGTTCTTATACACGAGGGAAAGACAGTATTTCCAGTACACTGTGTTTCGGAATTGAAATATACCGACTCGTATATATTAATAAAAAACTTATTTAAATAGTTCGTTGATATGTGTTTACTTTTATTAGTTTTCATTGTAAAAATATTTGAACTTGAAATTTAAGTTTCATGTAATTATCAAGAATATAAAGTTAAATGTACTATATTATACGGACATGATTGAGCAGTGATATTGTCTACCTACCTTGTTACCAATAATATGGCTTGAAAAATTGTCAATCTGGGACATGAACATGAACAGTTCATGTCATGTCATGTGTCTGTCTGAACATCCGATACACATTACATGTATGATCAAAAAGTACCGTTTAAACAATTTTTTCTCATACTTTTAAAAAGCTTTGTATGGAACATTCATTACATCAGATACTTGTGCAAATTTTGAAATCTAGCAGAGCAAGCAAGCAAAACTTTTCGCTAATTACTACACGGAGGCGTACATTGATGCAGAAAATTCTAATAAATGGAAATTGATTTTATAGCTTTATTTTAATTTTTTTTTAATTTTGGTATATTGTAGGCCTACTTTACAAACATGGGTCTATATATATTTTGTACACGTTTAATGAAATGAAATGAATGGTATATCAATTTATTCATAAGTAAAGATTTGAATTTGGGATTATCTATATATTTAGTGGAGTTGGCAACCATTGCTATCAGCTATGTATTGCAGTGAAGTAGGCTTAAGTAAAAACATTTTTTACTCATATTTAATTAAATTCGTAGTTAAGTCAGGTTAATAATATATATATATATATATATATATATATATATATATATATATATTTCTACACTTCAAATTTAATTCAATTCCCTACAAGCAGCATACCCCCAGCATATATTACCCCC
>JAQFYV010000294.1:0-12431 GCA_034695065.1 Choneiulus palmatus | reverse complement strand
GGACCATTGGTTGCAAAATTAATCCTGTTTTAATTTCTCTATGGCCATTAACATTGCTCCAACCCACCCTTAACACAAATATGACACTACTATTTGCCAGAACCTTAAATTTATTGAGATGTGACAGATATGGGAAATTGTTTAATAGTTAAAAGTTTGAATATTCAAGAAATAGTGTGAAAATCTGAAACGATAAGCAGGCTGTGTGAAAATGTGTACATTTTCAAGGATTTGACAGAATTCCTTTAAAAATAAAGTTTCTAGTTTGAAAATAAAAGGTATCACGTGTTCTAATACCTACCTAGTATTGCTGCAAAAAAAAAAAAAAAATAAAAAAAAAATTAAATTTAGTGGAAATAAACCCTCAGAAAATGGTATTTCTAAATGATAGAGTACAATATCAAAAATAGTCCATATCCAAATTTTGGCAGCTATGCTTAGTTTTTTTATGAAATTCAGAAAGAAACAAAATCTTAGTATAAAACATACTTTACACCTCCAGTGGTATTCCAATGATGTGCCATCCTTTATCTTAACCAATAATGGTATTGAAGGAAGAGGTTTTCGTCTGGATTGCACTCCACGGGAATACCTAACTAGTTGGGAAAACCATTGTCGGTGATAAGGGTGTTTTATACCACACATTTATGTTTCTGTTTTTTTTTTAAATAAACTAGGCTGAACATAGTTGCCAAAATTTGGATATGAAATATTTATTATACATGTTCTACCGGTTAAATTAGAAACAACGCTTTCTGAGGGCTTCATTCTGCTTTATTTTTTAAGCAAATGCAAGTTGTTTGAAAATTTCTGGAGAAACATGATATGCCTTAGAAGATTTCTTGGTGAGACAATGCAGATTAGTGTAAATTTTTCTGAGGAGATTTGTCACACAAATTTATAAAATAAATTCTGTATTTTAAACTTCGTTTGAATCAGAGCTCAAGAAAGACGCTGTTCAGAAGCGAATTCTAATGAAAATGTAAACAGCAAAGGCTGATCTTGTTAATACTGTGAAATTAGGCGATGAAGCTGAAAGCGATTCAGCCTTGTTGCTAAGCGTTATGCATGAGTAATGCTTACATCAAATATCATATTTAATGCAATAACTGGAGTGGGAAGGGTAGGGGGAGGGGGGGGGGGGGTTGTTAAAATCAAAGTGAAAAATTATATGATTAAGAGTGTGTCTAGCCGGACACTTTAAAGATTGTTGAAAAATTTGATTAAAGTGCATGTTTGGAATGTGAAAGTGTGAAAAAAGGTAGTTTGATTTCACTTCAGTTTTTTTTTTTTAAACATTCCTTGAAATTATAATCTGCTTTTCAGGGTTTATACTGTCAGGGAAGAAGAAATATATATTATGGTCAGGTAAATTCAGGGAATTCGCAAAGTAGCCCATATCCAGAGAAATTAAGTTTCAGTTTATAGACCTATTGTTTTACATTTAATTCAGTGTAATAAAAGTTTTATTATCAGTCAAGCAATCCCATCTGATTGCAAACAATATGCCAACAATATGCAAAAGAAATGCCTCTGTATTAAAAACATTGAATTGATTTTAATACAGAAGCATTTTTTTCCATCTTAAATGTCCGCTTTTCTGGAGATTTTTTTAAACCAGGAGCAGTTTTTGAGTGTTAGTTCCAAGAGTGCAATATTTCATTGTCATTAACATTAATTTTTGTTTTCTTTAGTGAAAATATTTATTTTGGTCAGGAAAAGTAAGGAAAAATTATGTTTATGTTCAGGGCAAGTCAGGGAAGCCCGTTTATAAAATTTAGTATGAACCCTGGCTTTTTTCAATGCATAGTTTTCCTGTACAGTGGAAAATCCATGGAATTAGTACTATACATTTTTTAAAACCATGCCACACTGTTAAAATAAGCCATCGCCCAGTGTTTACGCCTAAGCTACTGTGAATTGCCTTTTAAATTGTTTCCCTCATTTTTGGTTTCAGGCGACTAGCCAAGTAAACGGCGATCTCCCCCACGAAGAACGTCTCATTGGCCATCCAGATGCAGCCAGTAATGGGAGAGGTACCAACGAAGAGCCCGAGATCATGACCCCTGAAGAAGCGGACCAATTACTCAGCAGGTATGCAAGGGGTATATTTCCGTACTTTTAGTTATTTTATGTATTTCGAGAGATGAGACTTGTTGTTTTGCTATGAGCCGTTTGTGCTGCACGAGAATGAGAAAATTGGAATGATACGCTCATATGGCTACGCCATCCCATACGTGACGATTGCAAACGAATTTTGTTGATTGAGTTGATGTAGTGAGCACTTTTGCCTAGACGAAGGATGTTGTCAACCAGAGTGGGATGAGATTATCCATGTGGCCTGCACGAGTGCACGCGTTTATTTTATGACTAGGATTAATCATCGGAAATTCAAATGATCATTAATGCTTAGTGTTTTCTTTGGAATGGGATGGCTCGTCATTTTTCCGTTCAGGTACTTATTAAGTTATTATATTCAGGTTATAAAAGGATAGAAGATATTAGTTATTATGGTATAACTGACCCAGGCTTTAAAATGTCCTAATTCTCAATAGTTTAAAAGGAGAAAACCACCCTAGAAAAAAGTATTTTTCTTTCTAGAGTATACCTTAAAGGGGTAGACCACCCTAGAAAAAAGCGTTTTTCTATCAAGAGTATACCTTAAGAAAATACTATTCCCAAAATACCACATCTATTTTATTCATACTTATTTAAAAATAAATTCAAGAAAAATTAAATAATGGCCGAAATGCCATTGGCATATTAATGACGAGATGTGCACCACATTTCGCAATGCACGTGCAAGTTCAGAATGCCAGATGTAATTTGCACGTGCAAAGTGCCTAATTTTGGAATAAAATAATGCGAGTACATTCTTTTTTGCATGAAGGATGGTGCTTACGACGTCAGCAAGTCTTATTTCAAATTTATTTTAATTTTTTTTATAAAATAACTATGCATAACTTAGCTGTGAAATTTTAGAAATAGTATTTTCATACTGAATACTCTTGAAAGAAAAACATTTTTTATAGGGTGGTCTTCCCATTTAAGAAAATACTATTCCCAAAATATCCCAACTATTTTAAGCTTAGTTATTTAATAATTAAAGAAAAAATAAGTAATGGCCGAAATGCAATTGACATGTTAATGACGTCGCAGACCTACATTTCTCAATGCACTTGTGAATTAAAGAATGGCAAACGTAATTTGCACGAGCAATGCACCACATTTTGAAAGAAAATCACGTGAGTGCATGCTTCTATTCTTGAATTAACGAGTCTATGACAACAGTAACAGTCTCATTTCAAATTTATTTTAATTTTTTTATAAAATAACTATATAGTTGTGAAATTTTAGGAACAGTATTCTTCCCCTTAATTTAAGTTTTCCTAAATATCTCATTGATATAACTTTCATACAATTTTTAATGTACCGGTATTGCAAATAAAAATCTGAAATTTCTCTTTTTTTATAAAGTTGGATTTGCTCGATTGCCATATTACTATAATAATCCTTTTTTTAATTTCTATGCTCCTGTATCTTAAAAAAATACTACAATAGTCTTGTACTTTTGAATATGTAATATAAAATTCCAATATATTGGGGAGCATTCCTATAATATGCCTATATTTTGCCTGAAAAATATTATTTATTTTTTGCCTAGGACAGCTAAAATTGAATAAGTCATTGCAGTTAAATTCCATTAGCCAAAAAAACTACACAGAGCAAAATTTGTTTCAGGTTATATCGGGCAAGTTGATTTCTTCCTTGATTTCTTGATTTCTTGATTTCTTCCTTAGTTAATTACTTGAAAAAATTAGTGACTGTACTGGGTTTATTAATATCATATGATTATAATTATATTTAAGTATTCACAAAAAAAACATTTTTGGAGAATGTTTATTTAAGAGGCATGCTGTTCTTTGAAAGCTGCTCTTAAGGTTTTATTCACTACTAAGAGCTCGAAAATTATTTATTGCAGCTTATAATTGTTTAATTTTAATATTTATTTGCTGGAAGCTTTATTTAAAGAATAACACTTTAATCGAAATGTGTATGCGTACATGTCACTGTATCTAATTTTATGGTTATGTGCCGTACTTGCATGGACAATGCACAAAGACTAATATTTTAATTAAAATCAGTGAATTAGTTATTAAACCGTATTACGTAAATTCTCGTCAAAGAATATAATTGTGCACTGTTGCATGTTACACCTTAATATGCTTTGTGCCTTTGCAAGAGGCGCATGAGGCTGTTTCAGCATTTGAAATTGTAATTTTTTTTTCTAATTTTGCTATTGTACAATTTTTTTTCTTTCACCATCCCCCTCACCTTTCTTCTTTATCATTTACTTTGTTGGCACACGTTATTTTGGTGGTTTTCTACACATTGGCACGCATTCTTGCATGATTCTTACTGACTGCTAGCTCACGGCGTCACCGGTAAGTGAAATGAACATAAGTAATTTATTTTCTTGTAAGGCTCTTAAAGACATGAATTGGGTGCGAACTGGGAAGTTTTTATACATTTGGCTATCCAATGTAATTGGCAATTGGCTAGTAAATTGAGCTTATCGTATAATTTAAGCTTCTGTCTGTACAGATGCATAAAGAAAAATTGGTTGAAAAATAGTCTGTGCTGACTGCAGTTGAAACTTTTTTTGCATGGACTGGGTACATGAATTGAGAATTAATGTTAAATTGCAAAATTGGGCAAAAACAGCTTAACAGTAATTTTGAGACAGCTTAGGGTCAGCACTTTTAAACTGGTAATTCTGTTTTAAAAAAAAGTCTTGATGAGAATTTGTTCCGCCAAAAATATATTTTTGTGTTCAATTTTGCAGTAATTATAAGAATTACCGATGTGCGGACGAACACTTCATTCTGCCAGAGACTTAATTTCTGGATGGTGCTGGCGCAGATAATTGGCAAATCAAATAAAGTTTTCAAATCATTAAGTTCCAATTATAAGGATATTAATATATTGTGTTTAAAAGCAAGGTCGTCTCAGTTCAATTGAATTGGGTACCACTTAACTTATTCTCAGACCATTGTGTGCCAGCCATTGATCTTTAAATTTGCGAAATTAATTTTTAATGTTTTTTAGTATTAAAATACGATGCCAATACTTTTCGTTAATTCTTTATTTTTTGATTTTTACAGCAAAAAGTGTAAACAAATTTGTTGTGGTGTAAATAATTACATTAACCATCTAGGAAGCAGCATAACAAGAAAGTGTAAATGAGTCTTAATAATAGTTCAGAATATTTACACTTCACTGTAAATTGATCTTATAACCACCTCAGATATGGCGCAAAATGCAGTACCTTTAGCTTGTTGAAGTTCTGGCATGACTTTTTAAAATCTAACTGAAAACATTTTCATTATTAAAAATTTAATCTTATTTTAATTAATTTTCTATTTCCTGCAGCCCCGAGATACTCAGCGATGAGGAAGCAACCGAAGTCAAGAAGATGCTTCTAGAGAACAAGAAAATTGTAACAGGCGGCGCCGAAAGCGAAAGTCACATCGTTGTTAACAAAAACTATGAAAAACAGCAGCCTGGTTTTGTGGACGATTACGCCAGTCAGATCGAGGCGAATCCAGAAGAGGAAGAAGACGAGGCTGAGGAAGAATATGAGGATGATGCAGCAGACTATCAAGGACCAGAAGAAGGTGTCCACTACTTAGAGGATGGCCACTTTTGGGTAGAAGTGCCCGGTCTGCCTGAAAGTGATGAAGATGACGTTATCGACACCTACCAGTGCATCACCATGCCGAAGAAGCGTGTGAGGGTCAAGTTTAGTGTGCAGCCGATTCGAGTAAGTACCTGTGGACAAGCATAAAAATTAAATGGGAAAATCACCCTATAATACCTAATAATATTACTAAATGATAGAGCGTATTGGAAATATTTCATATCCGAATTATTGCAACTATGTTCAGTATAGTTTAAAAAATTAATAAAAAAAATTTACAAGTAAGAAGCATAAAAATGCTGTTTGAGACAAGTGACGTGTGGTGACAAGTGACATCACTCAATGGTGGTATATTCAAATTTTGACAAATAAGAAAGAAACGAAAATAGAGTTTAGAGACAATTCAGAAGTGACATTCCTTGAAAATACAATGTGTCACTTAAAACCGGTTTTGTATTTCTTTCGTTGTAATATTTTTTAGAAAAATATGGCTGAAAATAAGATACCAAAAGTTGGATATTCATTATTTTTGATATGCTCTATCGCTTGGAAAAATATTTAGGACGATCTTCCCCTTTAAATGTAATGTTGGAGAATTTGAAGGACACTGAAAGTGCTGGGAAAGCTATGTAATGGCGTTTCTTTTTGTATTAAAATAGTTATTTAATATTTCATGAGCTGCATAGTACCAACATTTTGTGGACCTGCCATGAGGCAAATTGACTAGCCCTATAATAAAAGTAGGATGCTTTAAACTGGTCCTACATTCAAGGTTAATTTTGAAGAGGGAATTGCCAATTCTTTCTTCTTTTGCATCAACCCATTTAGAAACAACTTTGAACCTAATTATTTCTAATTCACTGAGAATTTATGCAAACTAAATTTAAAACAGATGAATTGAAATCAGTTGATTAGGAAAATTGTTCAAAGTGCAATAGAGACCCTCTAATTCAAATTATATGATTTTAGGATGGCTAGGATAAGGGAACTAGTTTAAATTAAAAAAAAATTCATAAAGTTACTTTATACAGTAGATGCATGTCATTACAGTTTGAATCAGATACTTTTGGCTTACAAAAATAAAATATTTCTCTAAACTGCATGGGGTTGGATGGTGTAACTTTACATCTCACTCTATCTCAAGAGGCAGCTCGATTACAAAGTGCTTTGGACTAGTGTGATTTCGGAGTGGGTCTCTACAAGTAATCAGAATTATTTGATTGCATCATTTTTAATGATTCCAGTTCCAAGTTAAGTTTTATATAAATTAAAAGTTATTAACTTACAAAAATTTGGGTTGAATCATAATTTTAATTAAACTTACCTGCATGATTGTTGGTAATCGAAAATGAGAAGTTGGTCAGGGTGAAACAAAAAGTAAAGGGGGTGTTTGTTATTTGACATTGTGGTAATTGTAGAGCTAGCTTTGTTTCGGCAAGTTAAGTTTGTGTGAACTTCTTAAAATTTTATTTGGAAAGTTTTTATCTTTCCTGGCAAATAAATTTGGCACTAAAAATAAACAACTCCAAAAATAAAAGTCAAATAGTCAAATTGAATGTAATGTTTCCACTCACTATAAGGCAATTAATTAACGCATTTTCATCAGCAGTGCCATTTTTGTTATGACAGCTTTGGCATTATGCCCACACTGATGGTTTCTTTGGGGAGCTTGTTCGAATGCCACAATTATCTGGCCGAAATAGCTCCTTCTGTTTCATTGTGGGACTTTCATCACACATTGGGTGTTTGATGGACTCCATTTTAGCAAAAGCAATTGAAATCTAGGATTTTGGGAAATGGTTTAAATTAATTTCTCATCTACAGCTTTTCAGTTTTGTGCTGATTGTCATTAAAGTAGTAGACTTTGAGATGGGGCTTTTTAATTTTTTGTGGCAGAAGTTTGCGAAAAGCTTTGTGTAACCAAAGTTGTTTTTGTTTGCAGGTGTACAGCACTTTTTCAGTGATGGATTATGACAGGCGGAATGACGATGTGGACCCAGTTTCGGCATCGGCGGAATACGAGCTTGAGAAGCGGGTGGAAAAAATGGAGGTGTTTCCTGTTGAACTTCTGAAAGGTTAGATAATATTACTTTATTTTATTAATGATGGATACTATAGTGTTTGTCAAGTCTACAATTGCTGATGTTTTGGCCCTCTAGTGAGCATCTGTATTTAAATTGGCTAATGATTGCCCATCTAACATTTGCGTATCTTATATAATTACACTTTAGGCAATGCAGAATAACGCAATATGTATATTTTGAAAGATAAGTGGGCGCCGATTGGCTAATAGAAATGAGAAATGCAAACACTTGTCTGCTGGCCATTACACATCGGCACTTGCAGACTTAAGATAGATTATTAAACGCTGCAATTCATTGAGGCGTTTCTCTGCAGCACCCGGCAAAAAAATTTCCACAAGTAAATTGCAAAATTTTGGTCGTTTTCTGATGACTGCAGAAAATCAGCTATGGAATACTGTAGAAAAACTTTAGAGAAATTGCAAACGGCAATTTCTCTAAAAAAATTTCTTCGTTGTGGCCTTCATTGGAATTTTTTATTTTTATCACCGGAAAAAGTGCGGAAAATTTGTCTATGGAAAGCGTTTTGCTGGGTGAATCTAGGATATTTCTATGTTATTTGGGGGGTGGGGGAGCGGGTTGGAGAAAGAAGTCTCATGATTAAAACCAGCAGAACACCTTTGTGATGCCAAAATGTTTAATGCTAAGCTGCACTGTTGTTCTGTATTTTGGCAGTTGAACGATAGCATTCAAAATTGTTGCAAAGTAGGTTTTGTAAACAAGCATTTCATTGAGTTTTGTAGTGAAAAAAAAAATGTTTCTTTCTCACTTTTGGAGGATTTTTAACTATATAAATGTATAAATAACCGAATTCCGAGTAGGATCTGCTTCAAATGCCAGGATTAACTATACTGCATTCTGCCACATTGTGTAAACCTGTGTTTATGACCTTGTCGACTTTCCTGGGAATTCATCATTTCGGAATGCAGTCAAGTTTAGAAACAAACACATTTTGACTAGGCATATGGTGCATTTGATGTGGCTTTTGATAAAAAACGAAATGTGTTGGCCTGACTTTCTGACTGCTATAAATTTTTTTTCTCAATATTTTTCTTTGCCCTTTTATGGATACTCAGAAATTAGTATCAACATTTGCTGTTGAAATTTTTAACATCACGGCCCTGTAAGCTTGTATCTAACCTGTATCAGTTATTTAAAAGAAAACGTAAATTATTTTCAACTCTAAGATTATGGAAAATAATAAATAAAAGTGTAAACTTTTCCATTTAATACCAATTTGATGAATGCTTATATTAATGATTTGGCAAATGGTGACTGGCATATGGAATTAAATTGAATTGGTCATTTTGAAAATGGGTCGGTCTTCTCCAATTTTTACACATTAATTTTTTGTCGTATTCACGTTTCTAGAGCCACAACTCATGTATTTCAGGTGAAAATATTCCATATCGTATCCGTTAAAACCCCTAAAAGCATGGTCACATTAACACATCTAAGTATAAAGCCTATCTCAGAGATGACCCCTTTTCAGATTGAACTTTTCACTGATTTTTATTAAGTTAATAATATTTTCTGTTTAAATTTTGTTCGGTGTTCTTGATTGAAATAGAAATAATAGATATTGTTATAAAATTGGAAAAGTCATTGATCATTCCAGAATGGTATGTTCGTTTTGAAAAGGAGTAATCTATTCACAGGAACAATAATTTCCCTGGGCATCTTGTAGGAGCTAAAATGATTGTGAAGGCGTTTCTATATCAGATGTAATCTCATTTAAAAGATAAAAAAAGTAATTGTAATTTTTTGTACGACTATAAATTGAATTTAAACATATTTTCGATCACCAGTAAAATTTGAAAAAAAATGTAGTTGATTCCATTTCAAAATGTCCGATTCAATTATATATCTATCACATAGCTCCAACTCCTCATCATGAATTTTTGTCATTATTTTCGAAAATAAATCTTGAAACCTATTTTTAAAGTATAATAAAAACGGTACGGCACCATTTTAAATTAAGTAACTGCGACAAACTTTTACTACAAGAGATATGTTGTTTAAGTTTATACACGTATTTGAGAATTTGATAAAAAGGATTTTTACTGAAAGTCTTAGAATTTTTTGTTTTTGTTTTTGTTTGATAATATGATAGTGGGGTCCCAGCTTTAGAAAAAATGTGTATGCTGTAGTTTTTATATGCCTCTAGAGCTTAGACATTCTGAGAGAATAACAATTACTCATAGGGTTTAACCGCGTTATGAGGTTGTGGAACTCAAGCGCTCACTAACGAAGGGAAGTTTTTTTTACCAGGTATCTTAAAATAAAATCTGCGTTATAATTTTAGTCTTGGGGTTATGAATCTGCGAATGTACTTGTGATGTCATAATATTTAGGTCTGTCAGTGTAGGTTGGCTTGTCAGCCGCCAAGCTAGATCGGAGAGCGCTGTGGGCGGTGCAGCTGCTGCCACTCAATATTTTTAGCCCTCGTTTCACTAATGCCTATTGGTTTTTCAACTGTTTTTCGTTTTGTTTTTCAGGTCCAGAAGGACTGGGACTGAGCATAATTGGCATGGGCGTAGGTGCCGATGCCGGATTGGAAAAGTTGGGAATTTTCGTTAAAACCATCACCGAAGGTGGAGCTGCACATAAAGACGGATGGTGAGTGCAGATATTTCATTATTTACCTAGTCATAGGCTATTTTCTTTAACAACTTTTAACAATATGGCAAGCTCTCCCTGTATAGAATTTTGTTTACCTAGATTTATCCTACTCACATACGAGCCACAACGGCTCGTAGCCAGGTATGGGAAAAGGCAAAAAAAAAAAAAAAAAAAAATAGTAATACACATAGCTTTAAGAAGTATCTAAATGATTTCATCTGACTTAATAGCTATTTTTCATTATAAGATGGAAATATGCTATGCAATTTATTGCCCTATTTCTTATCACAGCTGCTATCCTCCGATTTATGTTTGTGGACTAGAGCAGTAATCTTTTTCTGGTTGCATGGTTGAACAACTACTAAATGGTGGGATTGCCATAATCATTCACCCAGATAGAAAAGTACAAATTATAGACATGCAATGGATGGGAAAAGCTAGTGACTTTTAACCAAGAAAATAAATGCTAGAACTTACAAGAGAACCACCCTGCCAAAACACACGGATCTTCATCAAATTTATTGTGATTTTAGATTTTATTTGAATTTTTGTAAGTTTTCGAATCATCTGAACTAAAAATCAGTATGGGATTTAACATAGGAATTTCGTCTGTTTTTAAGGCTGGGTTATGGAGAAATTTTCACAAACTAGAAAATACATTTTTTACATTCAAACTAATCTTTATGAGTCATGCAGTAATGGCAGATAACATACAGGTAAAATACTTAGATTTCTGATGTTTCTATAAAGATATGCATATCCAAAGTGTATATATTTAGTATTTTAACATATTTGACAATCACTACTTATAAATCGAAAGATATAACGTTAGATTTTACACTCTTCCAAGTGAAACGCACAAAATAACCGGTCAAAATACAATAGTGTGCTTATTTTAGACATTTATCCTCATTCCTGCTTGATTCAGAAAACTTGCTTTTGTATGTAAAAAGTGAATTTTTGAGATATTGACAATTTTCACAATACTCCCCCACCCCCTCATCATCCTTCCTCACAAACCACCCCTTGGAAACCGACGACATTCCCATGTTAAATCCATTTTTGATTTTTCGATTCTGATAAGTCAAAAACATTAAATATTAAAAATAAAATCACCATGGCAAGAAAAGCAACCAATGGGAATGCCTTCACACTTGTGCAGCTGCAGCAGATGATGACACCATCTGCTGAAAACTACAATACACACATATCAGGCTTGGTTGAAAGAAAATATGCGAGTTTTCTATTCTAACCTGCCAGTGTGGCCCACAATCAAAACAGTTATTATGTTTGGGACTGGCTACAATTAAATAGCACCTTATTTTTCCATATGGAATGTCCTATGAAAAATAGAATTTGTTGCATAAACATGAACATAGTTTTGCAGTACTTGTTGCTGTAGGCTGAGGTGTAGTGTGTAGTAATGTAGCTGCATAATGTCTTATTTCCCCTTGGCAAAACTGCGCTTTTGCCATACGCATGCACAGTTCAGTCGCTTTACACGTCACATCTGTCTGATACCGTGGCAATGACAAAGTAGAAAATATTTCAACTTTTGTTGTGACTGCAGATTAAATGGCTGTAAAAGCGATTGCCAGCACAGGATTCGAATGGATTCCTATTGATGAAAAAAAATTTTGTGAAGCAAAATTTGAAGATTAATTTGTAAGAATGGAATTATGCTTAGAAGATTATTTTTTTATCTTGGTATGTAGAGAGGTTATATTAATCATATTATTAGATGATGCTGGCTGATGAAAATCAATCAGCTTATTTGCATCGGTAACATCATATCTTCGTTGCTGTTGGAAATTCAAACGCCACAAATACACAATTTCAAATGCATTTTAGGCTTGAAGTCCCCTTAAGATTAGCCAATGTGACTAGCAGACGAAGGGAAAGTTATTCCCAGCAAAAAAAAATATTCAGAAATTTCGAAGTTTCTGCAGTTTTTTTGCCGTCAAGAAGTGCAGAAAATTCGCAATTTTATGAAACAAGATCTGTAGAATATTTGCAGAAAAACTGTA